>JAQFYC010000221.1:0-70635 GCA_034694165.1 Tomocerus mixtus
TTGATGAAACCAAGTTTAATTGAACTGCATTAAGTTGGGCTTTCGAATGGTGTATAAAATATCGGGTTACCAATCCGCAGTCAGGTCACTGTGTCACCTTTCATATACTCCCTATCTAAATACACTGGGCGTCTTAAAGTATTCACCCTGTATATACCTAGTTTTATGAATTCACACTATAACCTAGCAGTTCACCACAATATGAAGGCTTCTCTGGAAACATTGCAGAAAACTAATTTTCCCTGCAGTTTAGTACTAACGCAATTAACTACTAATAACTTTTATTTAATTAGTAGCCTACAAATCTGTCCCATTAGCATAGTATATATTTATTGTAGTTACTGTAAATCAGTATTGGGCATCAATATTTTATTGCATATCCTCTGCCACTAAACTAATGTAAGTATCTATTATTAATTGTGATATTATGATAGAAAGTGAACTTACCTAGACTGCTTGTAGGTTGGATATCAGCCCCACTCAATCTCCGGTCCAAAGCCTCCAAAGCATTCATTTGCAAAGATGATTGAGAGGATGTAAGAGATTTGCAAGTGACCATCATCTGAAGCCGTTCGTTATCTTGCTTTAGACTCACCATTTCATTCTGAATAGATTAAACAAAAAATACCATGCGTAGTAACTTTATCTTTAACTACCAATACGGGGCACCAGACAATGCAAAATGAGAAACAAAAATAAAATAATATGCTCAGTTTCGAGGTAGTCAATTTTCCGTGTTTAAAATCCCATAAAAACAGCGAAATAAAAGCAATATTTTGAAGTTATGCAAAAGTAAATAAACAAACGGGACAGCAAAATACTATGATAAGCAAGAAAGAATTGACATTTTAGCATCACAGACTTTTTATACATGGAAACCAACTCCTCTTACGAGCACAGAGCAAACAATATTGCAACACATACATAATATCTCACCCGCATTTTGTTAACAGTTTCTTTAAGGGATTCTAGTTGGTGAGCTGAAGTAAGCGCTTCTAGTCGGATGTCCGTCAAAACCATTTCTTTTTCACGCAGCTGTTTCCTTAATTCATCGACTGATTTCGGTTCCTCGATAAAGTCATCACAGAGTCTAATAAAGACAAGCATATATGGTTAATATCTCGTAATTGTTTCGCCCTTGATAAAGTTTAATGGAAGGAAACACACAAAACTACTTGCTTTGTTGAAAATTATGACATAAGTATTATGGAATATCAGGTCTCCAATGTCACAGGAATGAAATGTTGGTAATAGATATATTGTACTTACGCCGAGCTGGAGCCACTGCCTTTTACATTTCCATTTGAGTGTGGGGAATGGGAGCCACTGCTGCTGGAACAGCCATTACTTTGGCCACTTATACTGTGTCCATGAGGAGAGCCCATAAGAGGCGATCCTGGAATACTCTCCACATGTTTCAAGTTACTGGATGGATGATGTCCGTGTGGGGTGAGACTGTGTCCATGACTCCCGTGGTGCCCGTGTCCATTCTGAACATCTCCATTTAAATTACACGGTCTCCGGAGACTGTCAAGGTCGCCTAGATCGTCGGATGCTGATCCGTTGCGGTGTTTCGTTTTCGATCTTGAAAATGCTTTCGTAAAAGAACTCCTCAACTATAAACCCAACGGCAAACATTTGTAGCATTATAAATGGGTTTTAGAGTAGTACACTATACTATATAAGTGCATTAATGAATGTCCAAGAAGTGTGCAGATATTAAAACACTTAAACAATAGACATCTTACCCAGCCTTTGTTCTTTGAATGCTTCTTTTTGGTGTTAGGACTGTCGGGTGCAGCATGCATTCCATGAGTTGGTGTTCCCAACGGAGTCATTTGAATTTGACCCGAAGGACTAGATGTGTGAGAATGTGAAGTCCCACTGCACGCTGAAGAGATGGAATTAATACTTGACACGGAATCAGCGGACAGTTGACGAGCTATCGGACTTCCATCCCGAGAAGCTCCTGAAACAAAAGCATTGCACTTAGAATTTTGGTCTCATTTTACATGTCATACACATTTTTATTAAAGTGTCAAAAATATAAGCTTTGCAACAATTAAATATTTTCGTCTTACCTTGTGTCATGCTGGAAACAGTTAGACCTGCTTCAATGCTTTGTTTTCGTAAGAGGTCAATAGTTTGTCTCAACTCCAACAACTCCGAGTCCTGCAATAAAAAATTTTCCAATTAGAAATTATACCATATGTAAAATCCATTTGTAATAAAATAACTAATGATATATGATACATGTCGCAGGCACAGCCCTCCACTAGGCACAGGGAACCTCCTGAGTAGGCCTAGGCTTCCACTTCAAAATGTATGCCTTGTGGAGGCCTCTGCCTACGACATATACATATTCACTAACTAAATGAAATGGTGCAGCATCGTCAGTCCTACTCTTTAGCCTCAAAATCAGGAATACGGTGAGTGATATCATAGATATTTATTTTAGAATTTCCAGTGCACATGAATTATTAAAATATAGTCGGCTTGTATAGTAACCTTCAAATTACAAGTTACACATAAAATTTCTAATAATAAATAGTCGTCCAGATACGATAATGTTCATCTCTCTTATGATTAACGAATTAGTATTTGGAGCCCAGTTAATAAAATCAATTCATTCCCTAAATCGCATATAAATCCTTCATTCGTAATCTCGAATTATCGTAGTAGAGCCTTAAGCTATTATTACTACATTGAAAAGGTATATTTTTGGCAGACAGAAAATATGGGCGGGGATATAGCGTATGCTTTATAGAAGGAAAACAATTTGTGAATAAAGTCCCCATAAATCATTCATTGTCATGTCACGATCTTGTCTTGTGAAAGTCACCTTAGCTCTATTTTAGTATAACCATTAAGGATTTATTAGTAAGTTATTAATATTTCTTTCCATCCTGGCCCTGACTGCATTACTGAGAGTTTTTGTCCCTTGAGAGTGATAGATATGCATGGCTAATATCTGAATACACTCTCACTCGATCCAGTGTTCCAGATCTGCGTTTCTAAAACACAAGCTGCTAATTAATTTTCTAATTTTAGAACAAGGTACCTCAGATTCACATAATAGAAGACTGCAGACCTAGTTGAAGTCGTAAGGGGTTTGGAAACAAAAGACTATGATTTATATTTTACTTCTATGCAGATGAGATTGGGCTATGTCGTAATACTGTACTAGCCTATTTACAGCTAAACATTTAAAATTAAGCATATTAGTATATAGAAACCCAACCTACATGCCAATTATTTGTTTGGAAGTGACAATAAGCGTGTTACGTAAGTTAAGCTTTCTTTCTCACTCAGTTTTCATAATTAATTTTATACTCTAATTTCGTACATATGTGTCTCAACTTAAAGTAAGGCATGAATGAACTTCTTTGTGTTCTACTTTGTGTTACTCGCAAAAAACTATTTAAAAGACATTCAACTATTTAAGTTTTGATTAAAATAGTTGTGTTGCATATATTACGTACATATTGTAAAACGACTTAACCGTATGATTACAATTGCTTGTAACCTCTACAACCGATTTGAAAAACCTAGTATTTGTAATACTCAATGTATGAAGTTATAAAGTGCATGCATAATTAACAAAATCTATATCAGTAGAAATAGAAAAGGAATAAATGGTTTAGGATAATAGATATGTAAGCAGCTTTCAAGAACTAAACCAAAATAATAAATATGATCACCTAGCTCCTAAAAATTGTAGACTGTCTAAGCTAATATCCCGTAGACACATTTAATTACGACGTCTGCGTCTTATGCAGAATAAAAATGGACAACATGTAATTTCCACTGTTGGATGTTATTAAATTAGAAGTAAATTAACATTCTGCAACCGAATGTCGCCATAACATGGTAACATTTGTACGGAAATCATTTATTTCTCCGTCTTCGCTGCTGCAATCCTAAACTGACAGACATATCAAGTAAATTATAGCAGCAGGGAGCACAAAAGTTTTCAAAACATGTAGGAACTGGCAGATAACCCATATTTTTCATGCGTCATCTGCATGCGAAATAGAGGTGCAGGCAATCAACCGTTTGCTATATAAATTTGACTATACCTACATAGTGTAGATAATAAAATCAGTCATGAGCTTTCATAAGTGAAAATTAAAAAGGTAGTTTGACAGTTAAACACTTAAATCCGGTTCTTCAAATAATTAATTAATTTTTATTTATTACATATCAGTACAATGTTAATAATGGCTCTTGTTTAGCTAGCTGTATACATACACTTAGCGCAATCAATCTCAATTTTTCTGTACAAGTTATGATTATGATACAATTATTGTATGGCTGCGAGCATTATTTTATGTTCTTGGATTATGTATACTGTGTACTATAAATTTATTTCTAGGCTATTGGCAGTGTGGCAGTAAACATTTACTTAACCTACCACATTGACGATGAGCTTTTCATATCTTTTGTTTTTAGGTCACAATTTGCAAAACATCAGCTAACAATTTATCTAGACATTATCATTTTGTGCGTGAGTTTGTATAAGAATGTGACTTGTTTAATAAAAGTTTATACATTCTAACAGATAGCAGAACACCCTTCCCTCTTATTAGCTAACCACTTAAATGCGTAATAACTTGAAGCCTGATAATGCTATAAAAAATCACATAAATACTGATATACTTAAATACTGATATATAGCAATATATATTTAAGAACCCCCAAGGAGCGTATTAAAAAATTTACGGTCGCAATACAAGAACACTTACATTTAGTTATAATTATTGGCAAGACATTAAAAAATATTCAATCCCATCTTAAATACCATGTTCCTACTTCCCAATGTACGTTGCCAGATATATTAGATTTAAGCATACGCTTTGGAGACGTGAAATAAATACGAATTTTATGAGGTCCTTACAATGCATCCTGAAGCTTCATTATTCATTAATTAAATGCAACGTTTGTAAGCTGTTTCTTTTAAAATACAGACAAATTGGTTTTGTTGTGAGGGCAGAGGTGCTTTCGCAATTTTCTATTCCGTTTATTTCCAAAACATCATTTTGGGAAACAACATTTTTAATGCTTTTCGTTTTATCTGTAAGCAAACTCATCATATTTCCCCAGGACACACAATAACCTTACGTGAAGATTCTGAGCTTAAACATCATAATCATAATGCGTCGATATGTCTGTCCGACTATAAAAGAATCTATAACCGTCTAAAAAGTTAGCGTACCCGAGTGTATTTTGTAATTAGCTGCTTTTTCCTATCTGTAGCTACAAATGGTAATTAAAGTTTCCAATTGGCGAGGTGGACTGTAAAAGTAAGCATGACCGTAATTCATTGGTAATTTATTGGGTGATTTCTGCTTGGGTCTAGACTAGACTCGAGTCAGTCCTATTACAACAGTAAGTTGCAAGCCAGTAAACAATAATTTGTTCATTGTAAACTTTTATGCTGACAACTAAACAATATTTCCATTCCAATGAATATATCAGCAATAGCTTACATACTACTTACTATCTGCATATGTACATATAGTAAATATCAGGAACGTGTATAGGGGTACACTCAAAAGTCAAAAAACGTTAAAAGAAGATACCTGTTCTGTTAAGTTAGATTTGCCAACTAACAATGAAAGGTACCTGCCATATATTGCCAGCTCGTGCTGTCAATTTCACTTTCAGTTTTCCCTAACGTTAACCGTTCCTTCGAAGTACGAATAATAAAATCACAACAGTAAAGACAATCGCAAACTGGTTATGGATATGGAGGGTAAAGAATAAACGGACAACTTACAGGCATATTGCTGGCTTGGCTAGCCACTTTTCTGCAATATTCCAGCTTAAGTGTAGCCAGTTAGCAAATGGAATACTAAAGCCAACGCTCCTTTAAATATTATTACTTAGATAGTATGTATTTTTATCACATGCATGTAGTTGTTCATCTAATAAATATTTTTATGCCAACAGGTTACATACGTAGCTAAGCAAATCCCTAATTGAATCATCTTATCGCGGATCTTGTTTGCATTTACCAATTTGATATCAACAGAACAAACCTAACATAGCTAAATACCTTGCATCGCTTCGTCTCAATCTTAGCAATATTCGATTTTGCTGTGTATAGTAGAGGTATTAATCAAAACTGTACGGAGTTCTGCTTTTGAATTGTTATTACTGGCGCAGATGCAAAGAAGGGAAAGGGAGACATTTACTATAAACATTTTCTACCTTTTCTGTGTAAACTATGGACCAAATCAAACTGAAAGCAAAAAACAATCTTTTTAAACTAGTAGAATCCTTTCATAACAAATGCAACAAAGTAAACATAATAGTAAAGGATAATATACCTAAGTTTTTACAAATATGCCGACGTAGAAATGTCTTGTCATTGACTGAATTTGCTAAAATGGTTTGAAGCAAAAAGGTTTGCGTTTACTTACAGTATTAGAAAACAAGTACATACTAACGCTGCCCTTTGACTAGTATTTTTTATCAGCTCGCTATTTATTATGATTATCGTAATTATTGGCCTTAACCTTCATTATTTCAAACATGTATAAACTATTAGCTACCTGCCAAAGAATATTAATCCAATTTTTATTCGGCATAATGTGCATGTAACTACTGCAATCTTTTGAAGCAGTGTTGCATTTGCATTCATACATACTTACTTGTATATACTAATATACATACACAACTTTTATACTTTCCTTCAAATCAAAGTTAATACTCTTCTTTACAAAATATTTGCTACTTTCGATACTACACACTGTATCACGATATTATTAACTGTTTGGCTATTTGTGTAAAAATAGTTTTTATCAAAAAGGAAAACTCCAAAATGTAATTTATTAAAATATTTAAAAACTGGTAACATTTAAAGTTAGACAGAAGATTAAAAACTAGAAATGTGGATTTTAATAACAACTTTGACCAGTAGATAAATACAGACACCTAAGTATTTAGCTAGCAAGAGCACGGCTTCTATAGTCATAATATGTATTATATAATGTGAATGCACCATGCATTTTAATATTAACATGTTTGGAATGAAGATTGATTATTGTAAAGTTCAGAATGCTTATAAAGTAAAATGAGATCGTCATTAGTAATCGCATCTGCAAAAATACGCAATGACTATTCAATTTTCGTTTATATGTTTAGGTTACTGGTCTAACTTTACAAAAAGTAACCTTGAAATCAGGTGCTTTTTAATAAAACCTGAACGTATTATTTTTACTAAATTGTGCATAATAGATATTTACATTCTCATGCATACGCAGTGGTGAACAACTGTTGTTATATACATTTTACATAGCTTAATGCATATTTACTTACTTAGTATAAATACTTACATTTCAATAATCCCGAACCTTCGCAAAATATATAAAAAATGAGAATAAATAAATTGAAACTGGAAAACAACAACGAATGACCATTATTATTTGGACATTTCTTCAGTTACTAAATAATATGATCTCTATTAATTGTAATTATCTAAATATAAATATAAGTAGTTTCCAAACGTCATTTCTTGCAAATTAAATTAGTCTAATTTATGAAAGATGTAATATAAGGTCAAATGACATGAATTATGCTTGTGGTACACAATTACGACAAAAACATCATATCCAGTTAAAGTTTATCCTAACAGTGTAATTAGTTAAAGTCAGTCTGGGCTGATCATCATTTACTCCCTAATTTCAAACTATTTTTAATTGGTATATGACCTTATTAAACCTATTCATTTAGAGGATGACCAGTAAAGATGGGATAATAAATAGCTTAGGTATGTAGGTGCTTATTTCTCTGTTCACACTCCATTCAGAATGCAAAGTGCTCAGAGATCACTTATACATTCCCAGTTCACGGACGCAATTACATTTGCATAGACAAACGATTATCTCTAATACTCTTTTTCTATGTACATTACGTTAGGTTTACGTAAGGTAGAACGGATGCTTCTTGCATACGGAACACGTTGATTAGCCGTACCTATCTACTATCTACACAATATTTATCCCTCTTGATATTAGTATTGGTGCAAAACCTCAATTTCAAGCCGGTTCCACCTCAAAGTAACACTTTACTTTGAAAATAGGCATACCATTAGCCTGAGGTAAGCGAGAAACATATTTGTAAAGATATATATACAACCAGAGATAAAGAAATGCTAATTAATTCATAGCAGTTAAATACAATCCCACTTTCCCAGTGAATACAATGAATGTCTAACTTACTTCCAATCAACATCACCACAAACAAATAGATTACACAGCAAACAACACTAAGCACGCATCCGTACAAATATGTATGTACAACTGCAAATGTTTACAATTTACAGGTAACCTAACCCTAACTTAAAATTAATATCTAAATAAGCAAACTAGCTTATACAAGCGATGTACTATGTTGTACACGTACAATCACTTAATTTACTTTCGTGGTTTTGCAAAAGTAAATTGGATAGCAGCATGGTTTTAAATTTTTCTTAAAATATTAGGGTAATATCCTCTTTATACATTTTGTGGATAAGAATTACATTACGAAACGCTGCGATAAGACTTATTGGTCATAACTAAACAAAATTAGCAGCACACATTATGGCACATAGATATTGTGATTTGCATTTTAATGTCAGAACCAAAACTCTCATATTTAAAAGTCAATATTTATGGTACAGTACAACATTTATGAGAATAATGTTCAAGCAACCATAAAATTGACCATTCTCGATTAAATATTTACAAATGGATCTTTCATTCTTTAATAATATTAACAATTATACTCCTCAGCTATAAGAAACGACGTAAGAGAAATATTTGTTTATTGAGTGTGAGCGTGTGTGCGGAATTAACACGTTAATTCACAATTACCAGAGTTAATGTATTTACACAAAGAAGTGTTAGTGAAGTTGTCAAGGTAAATTAATTCTCCTTTTTGCTGTTTTCTTACAAAAAGTTACTTGCTAGATGTATCATTAATTGAAATTACATTTATTACATTCTACGTCCTGAGGCGTCTTTCTATCTGTATTTACACGAATCTAGCAAAAGATTAGAGGAAATCTACGGGCAAAAGCTTTAATATTTTACCGTGTACCGTCCTACAATAAATCATTCATCGCATAAGTGTAAAAATTCCCATAAAGACTGGCAAGCCAAGCCTTCTGCGATAATGTTTGAGCAAGGTCGATAATTTTTATATCTTTTGACACAGACGTGATAAAAAGATGGTGGCACTTTTTGTACGGACATATATGGATAGCGAGTTAGAAATATATTTTGAATACCGAATAATTATTCAAGGGTACTGACAAGTGTGAGCAGATATTTGGTTCACAATTATCATTTTACATTATGAAATAGATGGATAGCTTGCATTAAGACGTGTAATTATGTTGACAGAAATGTCAGAAAGAAGAAATACGATAAATACGAATAAAATTTAGCATATCTGCCCAGACAAGTTATAACGCGAAATATGATGCAGATCAGAATACACAAATATTCAAATCAGGTGTACCTGACCATTTTACTGACTTAATTCATAGGTAGGTGTTGTTTTTCTTAAAGCTAATTTCTGTAATTCTCACCTCAAAATGAAATATTAGTGGATTTATGCATAATTTAACAGCATCCGTCCCATTGACTGCAGACTTTTTATTCGGCAAGCTTAAAATTACTAAGGTTTGTCTGATTTATTCCTAAAGCCAAATACCTAGATGCAAGTTTCGACTACTATATAGGTATACTATACTAGCATTGTTGTAGACCTAGATTTTGAGCTTTATTTTCATAGAAATTGAAAAAAATAAATTTATAATTTCATAGCATTTGGAATCAGTGTGAAAATTGTATTTGCAGGGATAGACACAATACTAAAAGTATAAACAAATCCTTGGCTGCAAGGTTCTGGTAGAAATTAAGCCAACACAGCATAATATTTATGTAGTTTGAATTTTACTGTTACTTTAAAATCCTTAAGATTACTGTGCTTCATATACTTAATTACATATTTCTGTAATATAACTACGTAGACATGAATAAGCTTAACTCAGAACATGACGAGCTTAAAACTAAAGAATAATTTGTATCTAAAACTTGTACTTAAGCTGCTTCAAATGCAAGACGTTGCAAGCGGACCATTTCATTTAAAAGGGACAATGTCATCTTCATTATAAAAAATGATTACTAAGTGATAAAGAACACGTACCTTTTGTTCTGCAGTGTGAGTAAGAGATTGAAGACGCTGTGTCATGTTGGACAGGGACTGCTCGAATGCTGCCACTACATGTGCCTGTAACAAAAAATAATAAATACATTAACACTTCATCACATTAAATAGCTACAAATACATAGATTTAGATTAGTCTGTGTCATCTTATGCAGTAACTATCAATTATATTAACATCTTCAGATAAATACGTATCTGCATCTGTAATCTGTATGGCAAATACCTTTAAATACCATGCCTGACAAAATAACCGCTGCATATAAGTATTAAGTTCATGGCGGCATTTGTCTTACGATTATTTATTAGTTAGTACTAGTTACTAATCATTCAGTGGAAAATATATACTGGAAAATTAGCCATAATTACTACATATAAGGATGTACAGGTGTGCGTTAAGCTACATTTAATAAAACTGCAACTAAAGGTACTCAATTAAAATAAAAATGATTCACTCACATCACATCTTTATCTCGTGAAATATTGAATGAAGGTATAGAAATATGCGATGTAAAAGTTTACAACACAAAAATGATAGAGATTGAGAGATTGGAACTTCTTTTTACTTGCATTATCTGCATTATACAATATATTGTAGCATATTGGGGATATATCCATTCAATATCAATCACTTCTTTTCCAACTGAATTACAAACTATGATCACCTTAAACAATGCATAGAAAATTTATCCTGGTCTCATCTTACCACAACTTGCCAGTATTGCCAATTGGTAGATTCAACCATAATTGTCTAAATAATACTTACTGTCGCTATTATGCATATGTCAGTCTGTCGGTCTGCAAAAATTGTATGCAATAAATGTTACTTACTTAACAGTTGCCTTCATTACATAATATAATACATTAGGTATGCAGAGATATGCTGTCTGTAAGTACATGAACATTTTGAAGAAAAATAATAGCATTTCTGATAAGATATCTGTAATATTTTCCTACACATTTTCAAATCCTAAAACGAAGTGTTATTGACTTCGTCCAGTAGAAGTCTTAATTTATTCGAGTGGGTGGGCACAGTCAGCCGAAACGTGTTATCCAAAGTAACACGAATTTTTCTGCCTAATAAAAGTGGTAAATACATAATATAGTTATCAATTTAATATTCACGTCTTCGCAGTACAATGTACAAAAGTTTCTCGTGAATGAAATGACACCAAACTAAGATAACCAAATTTCTGCATGGCAAGTAATATGAGGAGAAACATGTACATCATAATTTATCAAACTTGATCGTGGCATAACCATTAGAGCGTTAAGTTAACCGAGGATACAATATAATAGTATGACAACTACCATTTCTGGAAATCTGTCTTTTGTCGCAATCATTGTCAAACGTCGTACTGATAAAAAGTAAGTAGAATAACTATTCATACAGTCGTTTCAGCAACATTTAATCTTTCCGGCTGGTAAAGGTAAAATCAACCAGAATTTCTAAGGCATCATTACAGTGCTTCTGCAGCATGAAATTGTTATTCAATCAAACTAGATACAAAACCCTTAATTGACAACCCTGTATAATTTAATAAGTTTTTTATCCAACATAAATATTATAATATGGATGATTACGTAGTCTAATTGCAAGTAATTGTAATAGGTTTAGTGATAATATAGACAGTTCTTGCAATTAACTAATGTTAACACATTTTTCCAGCTCACGAAGTTGATGAGAAATTCAAATGCTACTAAACTAGAGAATTCTATTAAGCTGTTCTTCGGTTATCGTTTTACCTGCACCTCGAACTCAACGAATCTGCATTGTTGTAATATGCAAAACAAAGTACAATGTTTGTACACGTTCCGTCAGATTTGAGATTTTCTTGGACCAGTCTTACTGTCTTATTACTACTATACTATTACCAGATCTACTAAGCACTCGAAGATTCCACTCCAGAAGAATTTCCATAGTTGCTCGTATGCATTCACGTGTAGTCAAGTGGGTATGCATTTTATGCTTGCCGAGATAGCAATCATAGTTAGTGAGTAGTGAGTACTAATCAGTCTTTAGTAAAGGTTTAGCTATTCATTCACCAGACCAGTATGTATACAAATATACACGTTTAGAAAAAGATGTACACTATTCTGAATAGAAAAAGCCCTTACTATATACTTTTGAACGGAGGAAGGACTGCCTTTTATGATAATTAAGTTCCTCACTCCCAAGACTCTCGACGTAAGGAGATGAGCCAGCAAGCACAACGTTAGGCTTAGGCCTAAACCTAAACCCTATTCACTTAAGTGCAACAGCTTTGAAGAGTCAATGTCAAATGCTTTTCATGAGCTTTTATTACCGGAGAAAAATGGCTGTAGGTTAAGTAGAGTTGTTCTGTCAAGTTGGGTAGAAAATACAAACATCTTACCAAACATCCCAACCAACCAAGCAGCCAACTCATCTTCTGCTGGAATACTCCTTTGAATGCTAACTACTTACAACCACAAAAGAAAACAGAACAGACTAAGCTACATACGGAACATGCGATCTTGAATGAGAAACGCAATCCATTATAATATACTTGGTCTGGTCCTGGCATGGCATGGTCTGCATGGTATTGTATTATTACTATTTAGCTAATATAACGTATCTAGTGCTAACTAACAATGTAAGTAGGAACTATTATGTACTTATACTGTATACTGTATACCAAAAGAAGAAAAACATTAGCAGTTAGCAGTCATTTTATTTATTTGCTTTTCATCGAACATATCAGTACAATACGTTGCACTTTTCACTATAAAAAGTTGAACAGTATTTTGCAGATTCACATGATGAATGTAATTAGTGAAGGGGAAACATGTGGATAGAATGTATCAGTTAAATAGCCGACTCTAGTCTAACTATTTTAATGGCACAGTCAGACTCTACAAATCCTAGCTCTTCACAGCCACATACACATTGTTAAACAAAAAATATACAAGTATTACTAAATATTTCGATAAATAAATCTTAAGTGAAATATGTACGCGCATTTAATATTGATTTCCATGTAAATGCCAGCATAATAGATAAGACTACACATTAAAGTGTAGAATGCAATAAACAAAAAACAAAGACTCTTAAGTGGTTTAGATTTTTGTGTGGGCAAACCATACATAAGTATACCAACAAAAGCTCATTTTATTGTAAGTTTATTAGTCGGATACATTACTACAGAGAAAACAACTAAATAATATAGCAAAATTCAATTATCTTGCAATAATAATTACCATTCTAAGCAACAGTTGTTACAAATGTTCGACTAAAATGCTAGCTAAGCAAAAAAACATGCGGCCACCATGCAATGAAATATGTTCATGGCTCATGGATTACAATTACAATTAAGGCGTGATAGAAAATAGTTTGTCACCCACTCATACTCTACAAAATTTTTAGTCAAACCAGAATGTGACAATTATACGTATTGTTTTGTCTATAATCCTTTAATAGGTGCTTTAATACATGAAAAATCATTCAGGATGTAGATATTTTTGAGTAAAAAAAACTAAAAGCACTATAATATTAAACATAAACATTTTATGTGACGAAAGCTTCCATCAGACTGGGATTGAAATAAACCAATTTCGAATTTCAGGGTAATTATTGTACAATTAATAAACTGTATGCTAAATATGCACCTATTTATTATAGTATTGTTGAACATAAAGTTGTCATGATCCCCTGCATCATTATCATTATAGATAATCATTGCAATTACGTATCTCACAAATAAAATTCCTAAATGCGCCTGAAGTATTCGCCCATCCAAAAATATTCCAGAGTCCACATACAATACAATAGCAATAGTAGAATATTAAACAAGCTGTAAGAAAGGTCATGAAAAGTTTTGCTCTTCCTTGAGAAATTCACATGCTTGGTTACAAATAGTATTCAATTTTTTTCCTGTTCGCAATGAAGAAAACTAGAAAAGCAGTTGCTCTATACTTATACCGATGTGTGAGAATATAATTAAACTTCATTTCAATGTAAATAAGAGTAAAGGGGATGAGTCGTCTTGCAAATATGAAAAACTTGATTACACTGTTATATAAACTGCAATTAAGGATGGGCAAACAATCGCTTAGACATACTAAGCAAAAATACGCAGATCTAAAGTTGGATTATGACTATGAGTAGAAAACTTGCAGAAATTAGGTAGACAAGGAATCATCCTACTATGTATTTAGCTAAATGTAAATATGTTGTAATACGAGTGCGCCCATTGTCAGGGAAATGGCATTGATAACAATCGAAGTCTACAAAATAACCATAGAGTAGAAGTACGCAATAAGATTCCCTGTTGCTTTTTTCATACTTTTCATACTAGTATACGCAACTGAAATTCAAGTTCACAAGGAAATTCTCCACCTTCCACATGAAATTCTGTAGAATCATTTTACTTTTATCCCGCAATACTTGTTAGCAAAAAAAATTATAAAATATCTTTATCAAATGGACCTAAATGAACACGATTTACAAAGTTAACACACTCGCATGACAAATACATTTAAGCACAATGTAATGTAGAAAAATTAAAATCTTTAAGATGAATTACAGTTCCGTTTCATCAACAAAAACGTTTCAGATGGATGCCATTTCATAATTTCATTTCTTAAACCTAAGTAAGAAGTCTTAAAAAGTTCAGGAGGAATTTCTTTACAGAACTTGCACAAAAATGCAACATCATTTGCAATATACCACCAAATGGATAGCCATTTGGTCCTTCACTAACAAGGTTGACGTCATGCACAATTGCTTACCTTGAAATGAAAAAGTGCAATGAGAAAAACGGACTTTTAATAATTATAATATTGTTACATACATAATTAGTATAAACATTACCTAATATAATTCAACGACTTTTTAATGAGTGTAAGCATAATTAGTATTTACGGACATGTAAGTGTTAATCTACTTAAATATCTTTTAATTTAAGGACTTCAGGATAAGTATTTTTTAGTATGGATGGAAATTATAGCAAACTAGGTATGTCTGCATATGCTGCATTATCTGTAAGCTTTTTGCATTTTATAGTATCACACTAATTTACATGTAACCCCATAAGACAATGTTGCAATGCAATATTTATGATCATATCAAAGATTGAAAAACAACACCTATTAGCCACCATTCTAATATATTACAGGGTGATTATTTCTTCAGAATGTAAATAATGTAGTAATTGTAGTGTACATATACAATAAAATGAAATCATGACAGTTAGGTCACAGTCAGTCACAAGTCTACGTCCGTTGGTAGTAAATATTTCTTATTAGCTAAAGTGGTTGTGAGACAACCGAGTGAATGTAGCTGAAACTTGTCAATGACAAAGTCTAATCAGACGGCTTATTACATTGATCTTGGCGAGTCTGTCAGTATTTGTGATGTGATGTACGATGTATGTACTACTCTACTACTTCTGTAGACTAACTCAACTGACCTACCTACCCAACTATTAGGAGATAACTAATTTGCTCTGCAATTACAGTGCACTAGGAACAAAAGCTGTCTGTCCACTGTCCACCGATAAGATAAATTCAATGTTCATTTTTGTCATCGTCCAAAGGTATTGAAACGTATAACTTATTTTTGTCAATTAGAACTGCTTATAATATCTATGGGCGGTTTCTAGTTAACAAGCTGCTAGCCGTCAACACAACGGAGTTAGAGTAGTCAGACTTGAATCGGAGGAGCTTTGAGTTTAGGATTCGTTGCGAATATTCTACATACTACGTAGGTAACAGGTACTCGCTATTTATTAGAGTTAGTAACTTCAGAAGTGCAAAAAAACAAGTCAATTCTCGAAAAGCAAACCCTAAAGTTTTCTAAAGCCAACCAAGTGCGTACACAATTGAATACGTATCATAATATTGGATTGGACACAGATATACGTGAGTAACGAACACTTGGTTCTTGGCTTGCTATTTATTATGCACTCAAAGACTCCACGAATGGTCATATCCTAGCAGAATGTGAAGCATGTATTTTTTAGAACTTGCCAATTGCCAACTGACTGTGGGACTTATTTTTTGTGACTCAAACTTAAACTCATTTATTTTCTCAAAGCATTAAAACATGCTTCCCGTCCTTTCATTACGTAATTTTTGCATCACACAAAAACAACTTAAATTTTATTGCTTTTTACCTTACATGGTCACTGCATGTAACTATAACGTTTACTAGCTGCATACAAGTGGGGAAGTTCAACAGAAATGTCATATATTTACCTCTTCCTGTCCTCCATAAAAATGTGCACTGCGCTGTTTATTATTATATGTATGTACAGATATACTTATATAGATTTACAGTTTACTTTTTATTGAACATTGATCCTATTTGCACCTGTAACTACTTATGTATTCTTGCTTTTTATTATTGCCATGAACAAAGCATTACGAGCACCAATACGCATGAAGTATATATACGAGCATATAGCAGTACATTAATCCCTAACTCTATCCAGTCGTTGAGAAATTGAAATAACAACTGAACAAACACAAGTGAGCTGTCAATTTAGTGGCAATTTTCATCAAGCAACTTTTCTCAGTGATTGGAACACTTACAACATAAAATCTTTGAATTGTCATTATTACAGACAAAATATACACTATATCTAAATGTACTAACATATTAACAGTGCATGCTTTTTGAAAGGCTAGCTTTAGTAAAACAATAATAAATTCAGTATATGTTGTTTAGTATAGGACTGCAAGCGAGAAAAAAATTTGTATTGCTTAATATAGTACATCTCATTTAGCATAATAGTATCATACCCCAAGTCTGTTAAATAAGCAACTCCTTTCTTATCATGCATATGCAGAAAAACAATTTTCCAAAAGGCATGACGATGATTATTTTGCTTGTGTAAGCATTGTATATTGCAGTCGTGATAATTTTGAACGATCTTAATTTAGCACGCTAATGATGTACTTAGGTAAAATCAGCATAAAGGAAAATGTGTCAATAAACATACGAACAAGGGAATAATTTAGTAAGTAAACGACTGGAATGCAGATATGAAAGATTGCAGAAACAATTCTTGTCTGCCAAAAATACACAGTACTTATTATCCTATAAACCACTAATCCTACGAATAAACAAAATAAAGTATAATCAGTTGCTTTCAACAACATCACATAGTGCACAAATAATATTATTGCTATATTATTGTATCTACCGCATGCAAAGATTAGTAATTAAGTAAATAAATCCCTAATTAAAGTATACGCTTACAAATATAAGAACATGACAAATCTCTTCATAAGGCTAGATGTTTTTGAGAGTAATAGTATTATCTCAAACGCGTACCTTCTTTTTTGTTTGCACTTTGCATTGAATTTAAGTCTGAAACAGAAGATTTGTTTCGATTCAAGTAAGCTACCGTGTTTGATGTACTAAATAGAATACATTAAGCAACGCATGCATGGAATTAGAGACTTAAGAAAGTATATAGCTAGTCTTCATAGGTATACCTTTGTTTTCTGTTGTGTAGACTCAAGCCAGAAGTTGTGTACACTACCGAAAAGAAAATGTAAAGGCGACCTTTCAACCATAACATAGTTTTTCGTCTCGGAGGAGAAGAGTGCTCAGCAGTGCACTGATTGACAATGAGCAAAGTAGAATTTATGAATAACCAATTCGACTGGAGAACACAACAGAACTTCATAGCGAGTTGAGAAAAAACGTTTAGACATAAAACAAACATTTCCTTGCAGAAAATTGAATAGAAAAAATAGTTAGCTACAAAAAGCAGATGCTGCAGGTCGCATTTATCTGTAACATAAATAACACACCGTATCTAACAACATACTCACACGGTACTGTTTTCCTATCCTATACTGCCACCGTATCGAGTGAAGCTGTTGCTAGATAATACTTTGTTCAAGTTGAGCTAGGTATTTGTATGTACTGTACATACAGCGCGATATAAAAGGACCAAGTTATGTGCTTTACGTGTTAGCCAGTACAAAATGTTATATAGTACTTATATACAGTACAACAACAAAGAGAAAATAAGATGAATCGAAAGTAAAAGTGCCGATAGTGTATAATACTATATACCATGGAGTAGAATGTAGTCAAGGAATTCAAATAGCCGACGAATGTTTTCGAGTGCCCGAGCGTCTCGACAAACAAAACGTAACAATCAACCAACGCATGCTAAAAATGAAAAAAGCTGGCGATGAGTGAGATATGCTTTATATTTTTATTTTACTACATGTCCAATATAGGGACGTGCTTCAACTGCATTTTACAGCTTGTTTTTCTTCTCACTGCGGCTACTGAACAATTTAGATACAAAATTAATGAAATCTACTTAGAAGCCTAGCCAAGAGGCAATTGAATAATTTTGTTAGTATTGATTGGAAGAATTTCTTTATAAGTGCCATGTATGTACACATTATACAGGAGAAACATTCTCCAAATCCTCTATGTAAATATAACTAATAAATCCGAAGAAAATTTATTCCTTTGGGTACACAATACATGTTTACATAACATACTTACATTGTGTCATGTCGATGTCTTGAATATAAATTTTCATACGTAAATACAGATACCTACATGGAATTATGTTATTTATATAACATGTGTATGCATCAACATGTAGTTAACTCCCAAATATTTATCTTAAGATATACACATATATTACGTATTTGTTATTGTTAGTAAAGTAACAATAACTTTTCGGTCGGGTGACTGAATGAGAGTGAATGAATGTCTATTCATCTTCTGAACTGCATAAGCACAGCAGAACTGCATACTTAGAGTGGATTGGATTAGCTAACATAACCTAAACCTAAGTACGTACATGTACGAGTAGGTACTCGACTTCTGTAAACTATAATTCTTTTGTTATTTATTGAGAAGCACAAGCAAATGAACCTGAATGACAAAATCTTGTCCACTTCCATAGCTCTCATGCACAACAACATTATTGCACTTCAGTTGGGAGACAAGACATGACATCACAAAGCCAAGTCACTAGACAAATTTTCCAACAAGCTCGAGCTCCACATTGCTTTTGTTCACCTCCCTGTAATAATACATGCAGGACTCTGCTGCAATAACATACTTACTCTTCATAAATAAAGTAACTACTTAAATACCGCATAACTTGCATAGAGTTAGAGTACCATATTATAAGATTGAATTTATGTATACAAAAAGAAATATATAATGTTACGTGTCTGCACAGAAAAAATAGGCATTTTATGATTGCTTCGCATTTCATAATATAGACGACAAGACGACCTGACGTTGACTTTGACTTTGAAACTTTATTAAACAGGATAAAGTAGTCATACACGTTACCTTCTCTGTTCAGGCAACAAAACTCTGTCAAAGTTAACTTTTTATATTTATTTAAAATACTACATATATGCCTTTCAAATGGTTTTTGCTCAATCTGGAATCTGGACTGAAAGTTAAAGAGCAAGATAAATACAATATTATTGTTGTGTGGTGTGGAGGGTTAAGGTTGTGTTTGAGTCTGAGTGAGCCATATTTGCTGTGCGGTATGTAATTTGGAGTGCGAGTGGATGTTATCCTTCTACTTCCACTTATTGTTAGCTGATTGTAAGCTGAGTAGATCGTGAGCTAAGCTCAATTCTAAATCTCAGGTAGTCAGCATTATTTACTATATTAGCGCCATAAGCTAGTATGCATAGTGATTTCTACCTACCGACTATCTACCTATATAGTTGAGTTACCCAGTTAAAATTTACATTATCATTAGGTTTTAGGATTGTGCTGCAGTTCATTCTGACTCGTTACTTCACAAACAAGAGCAGATAGATAATATCTGTCTTCTACCTAACTAGATGTAGGAAGTATATTCCTTCCCACTCCTTATACCTATTTAAACCTATGTATTTACCTAAGCGACGGTGTTTCTTTCAGATCTCAATGCTCCTGCCACGCTACACGACATAATATATTGTGCCTTTTGCCTTCTTGGATAGTAGTACAGTACAACTTAACTAATAGTATTTACAGGAAAGAAGAAAAACGTTAGTCTCTCAAAACTGCAGTAGCAGTTCACTTCACTCAGTGAGCAATAAATTCATCCTAACGAAATCGTACGGCTCTTTGTATGTAGACCGTGCAGCAAACCTACTTTCCTAGTTATATATCATTACTTATGCACTACAATATTGTAGTATTCTCCTTCACAAAATTAAGTACCTAGATATTTATCTTACCTTCCAGAAAATGTTAAAGTCAAGGTAAGTTAATTGCTTGCAAAATAGGCTAAGTGTAAGTTCATTGTAAAATAGTATAGACAAGAGAGGCGCAAGTGTCAATAGGTAAGTATACTTAGGATAATATTATGTATCCTGTACAACAGTAGATTCTGCGATACATAATAAATGTAAGAATGACGTAAGTTACTGCGAGGCATGTTCTATATCGCATTCTTTATGTAGGGATCCTCAAATAAATAGTGCAAACAAATAAATGCCTAAATCATGTACCTACATTACCTAAAAATTTGTGGAACAAAAGTTTGCAGGTACATCGACTTCTACACGGGAACAGTGATGCTCAACTTCTGATTTTCCTTTCATTTGTGGATGTAATACGAATGAGAGAATATACCTAAGTAGTTCGGTGAGCACAATCCTACATTTTGATTTTTAAAGCTCTAAACGTATGTACAAAGCAAATGTCAGTACGATAGTCAGGTCCGGCTTTACTAGTGGTTGAGCATTCTGAAAAATTAACTGCATTTCGTTACATTTCGATCCATTTTGCCAAACTGCTTGAGCCAAAGTGTATACTATACATACACGTGATTTAAATTCAGCCTGAACAGATTCAGATTACGTAGGTCTGCAGAAAGCCATAGTTGATAATTAAAGTAGATTTGTACTTTACCGTATTGTAGAATAGAAAGTAAATGGACAAAATATTTGTATACGTACCTGAAACAGAAAAAATTACATTATATAGTTACTTGTTTTTCTGATGGATTAGGCAGTGTAAATAAAATGTTACGTATATTTAATTAATTAATTAGTTTTGACAGTTTTATACTATAGCTCTCTAAATAAATACCTAAAGTTGCATAAAGTGTGCCACAAAGGCATTTTCAGGGCCGGAAATTCGTCGTTACGGCCCTGGCAAAGGTACCTATGCATCGGTTGTAAATAATATGCATTTTTTACAAACTGCAGATACACAATTCTAATACACAACACTCTGAAGGAAGGTGTGTTATGTGTACTGTGCATTGTAAGAGTACGTTGTGGATATTTGCCATAGAAAGCAATTCATTGCGTATGAAAGATAATGCACAGTAAGTACCTTATTTCTAGATAGGTGTGTACATTACGTGTAAATCTTTTATAGAGAATTTTTAGAGTAGAATATGCTCTGTATAGACTAGGCGAATGAAGATGAGAGGTAAGGGAAAATGTTCATTCTTATAAGTAGAACAACACACTACCTTATCCAGGTAATGCACTGGGATAGGAAAGACACGAAAGCTAAAGAAAGGCACGGAATTACTTTGCCTTATTAAGTCTGTACACCGTGCCACGATATGATATTCTCCCCCTAGTTCGCATACTTTCTGGAAACCTGGACAAAATCTTATGGTATCTATTTGTAGAGAATCTATTTTTGAGTAGCTTCCCCAAATTTCAGCTCATTATGTGTGCATATGCGCGCGCGCTGGCGCTTTTAAGAAAGAAGTCTACTTTCATGATCAAAAGCCAAAATATTTTATCCAGCTTTGTGGAATGCTGGACAAAATCCAGTATTGCTAAAAAGTAGAGAATCTTTCTCTGAATTCAAAATCCTGCTCCATCCAAATTTTTTCGCTCCTTAAAAGCTCCAGGACACACGCAATACGAACTGAAATTAGGAGCAGTTACTCAGAAAAAGATTCTCCTCAAATAAATACCATAAAGTTTTGTCCAGGAACTAGGGGAGAATATCATATCGTGGCACGGTGTATTTATGTAGGTTCGTGTATTTGTATCTCGGGACGTTAATGCACTTATATCTTTCTAAATTCTACTTGCTGTACGTATGACTGAATGAGGTAAGCCAATAATATTATTATGTATCTGATGTAGTACCTACTTAGGTACCTTAGTGGAAGTGAAGTTGGATTTAGATTGTACTGTAAGTAGCAAAAGGTGACTTACAAATGTACTTCTATATATTTCTATTATGTCCATTATCATTCATGGTATGGTTTGTACAGCAGGTAAGTAAGACAGAGAAAAGTAGCTAGGGATGATAGATACTCTTTGCAAAGAAAAACATCTCAGATCACACTACAGCAGAGCAGAGTACAACTTTAAACTCACCCTTAATCTTGTAACAATAAGCAGAAGGCCTTCACTTTTCTCCTTAAAGATTTTCAATGGAAAGGCATAGATACACACTGGATTGCATTTCCAAACCACAACATAACAAGAAGAGAATACTTTACAAAAACAGCCTCCGTTCCCATTCTGACTTTACGATTTCCCTGACTGTACATCCAGCATTATCCCTCAGGGTTTTATAATTTATTCTTTACTACTTACGCTCTGTTATGTACCTCCATTACAGTCAGTTACATCACAATAATACTACTTACTCTAGAGGTAGAGGTACTTTTTAAAGCCAAGTCAACTCAGATCTTTGATACAGTCAACAATGTATCTTCCTATCATCTTCCCCTCCTTCTCTCTTTCATCAAAGACATTTTTTCACTTCATCGGCAATCAGAGACTTGCCATATACTAAAACTAGACTTTTCTGAGTATGAGTTGTCTAAGAAAATAAGGTACGTGATAGGTAAAGAACTTTTTACTATTTATTCACCCTCTTAGTTGAGCCCGTCATCAGAAAACGACTACATTTTCCCCACATATTTTTAAAGAAGATAAAACATATATCCAGAGGTAAGTACTAGGTACATAGAACCTTTGAATGTACTTATTTGCATCCAAAAAACCTTTGATTATGTTATTTAAATACAATATAGATCCAGTTTCAAAAGAATTGGTCTTGGGATATGAAAATGTTGAACTAAGCTCAAATTACTTAGGAACATGTACATGAATACTGATCAAAGAGCAAAATCTCTAAAGGTAACTAATCGTAACAGTATCTGTATGAGCAGCCAAAAACGCGTCATTCCAATACATTATTGCCATGTTTGCAATAGGTACGTAACGAGGCTCTCCTGTAAAGCAACGATTAGTGACAGTAAGATAGTAAGAAAGCCAATTGTATTGAAACCAATCGGCAATGTAATGTAATCCAATCTTTTGGAAGAAGAAAGAACAAGACAGGAATCCGTATGATATTTTCGTATAATGAATTTTCAAGTGAATGATTGCTTCTAAGAGCTTCAGCTTAGCTTTTTCGTCTGGTTAACTACTTTACTTAACTATCAGCTACAATATAGTATCTTCTTCCATCATGTTCAGTATTAAGGTGTGAATGTGCAATGCAAGGGATGTATTGCAAGGATTATGTAATGTTGTACATAAAAAATTGTTATAATACGTATAAACTACAAATCCTACAGGTATAAGTCCGAAGCATAAAAAGACACTGTGTAGTGTAACTCTAACTATTAAGCTTTTCATGGACGATTTGTTTCTTCTATCTTTCTGGCAAGAAGCTTAGTTCTAGATTCGATTTACATCCTTTCTTCTATGTACTTTTTATCACCTTGTGGTCATTAACATTACGATAAGCCAGTCTCTTATATAATACGTATGTACATTAATCCTTGCCACTTTTCGTGCCAAGCCAAAAATGTCAAGAAGATAGATACCTCCATCCCATTGTACTTATTGTGTTGTACTTGTACTAGTCTATATGCACTTGTACTTATTAGTTACTTACTTCTGCTTATCATCATCTGACTCACGGTCAGAGTAAGAAAATGAGAGTCAGAAACACTCACTCCACTCGAATACCACCGTTCTATCTGTATATCTTTACTGCCAACAAAGGAAATTCTTTTGAAACACACAAATTACACACTACTCCAGTGTAAAACTGTGTAGTAAGTACTTATTCAATAGAATAAAACATTCCTTTAGCCAACCCGTTAGAATACAAGGGGAGGGAACGCTCGTATTTCTCTTCGAAAGCCTGATACCTCAAAATACCCGAAAATTTATTTGAAATTAATGTTTACGACTTTCAACGGGATATAAATGTCTGTGTGTCTGTCTATGGCCTAATTGAATTGGACTACGATTACAATCATTAGGAGAATATCAGTCAATGACCTGATAGTATTTATCACGGAGTAGGCACACTACAATTAGAGATACTGATTCGCTAATGTATCCTTATCTTATACAGAATTCAGATAATCAATTGCCAAAATCACTTCCTACGTTATAAAGCACATTTTAAAGAAATGAATTAGGAAGGTAATCCCTGATTCATCTGTAATCCGTAATACCTACACATTCATTCAATGTATTAAATTGTACTTATCATCAGTATCAGAAATATAATGTTATACAATAATGTTGGGTGCATTTTACTATATTTTATGTATCTGCTCAGTATCCTTATTTTACTTCTCACAACAGCACCATACAATACACGCACAATCATTAATTACATTTTACACACATCAGAATTAAAGGCATCTTTCCTGTATACTGTATAATATTGTGCTTATAGTATGTTGTGAAAGATATCATAAGGCGATTGTTCACTTGATTGCTATAGAGAATATCTCAAATTCCTAGCCGAGAGATTTAATGATTGCCACACCCTTAATTAGTTCACGGGCTAAAATTGAGACAATCTCATAATGGATCAAACTTCGTCAAGTATGCGGAGTCAATTCATTCAAGGGTTAGGGTTCACATTACATTTCTCTCTTCATTTTATGAACTTTACTCACTCACCCTCACTCACCTGCATTCAATTCCAACTTTGTCAAATGCATTAGCTGAAGGGGAAATAATACTAGCGATTAGATAGATGTTCAGTTTATAAAGGAGTTGATGTACTGTTCTTAAGTATATGCATACCATGAAAATGATGAAACTTCGATTATATCCAGAATATTATATTAAGTATTCTTTTATATGAGGCATCGTAGTCGAATGAGGGAGTTAGAGAGCGGATCGAAAGTTAAGAGTCCTATTTGGTCTATCGTTTGATTACAATGGTTCCGTGAGTGTGCATAATGTGAGTAAGCACTTTACTAATACGAATGTAATAGTAATAGCCATTGGATTTTTCCCTTTTGCTGACCACGGAAATCTTCCGTCTTCCACTTCGATGTTGAGACTGATGAGGTCTAAAAACTTTCGTTACAGATTCCAAACATGCAATCTAATGGATGAGATCCTTAGTTACTATTTATTCCTTCCTAAAATAAAGTTTCCTCTCTATAGTCACAAAGGAATGAAATAAATGGAATTAGTTCATGTGTATCTTGCCCCATTCGCATTCAAAGTAAAATGAACGAGCGACTCTAGTCCTAGTCTACTGAACCGAATGAGATACATAGGTTAAGCTAGCTTCTAATAATAATACATGGACTCTTCTGAGTGAAAGTATTACTTTATATATGTGTAGGAAATACGATGAGTAAATATATTAAAATATTATGTAGGCTTACGTAACGTAAGTAAAGTACTGCCACAAAGCACGACTCCAGCCCATTTTGTCATTTATGTACAGATACTAAGACTTAGAATATACGAATGCAGCCGTAAATGGGGTCGGTTGCTAAAACTAACTAAGATGACTCACAGGACAGCCATGCTGATATGCTCTTATAAAGAATTATCTTCGATTTTTCTAGGTAATATAGTATATAGGGCCTTACTAGATCTTTTTACACAATGTTCATGTTATTTAAGCTTCAGCAGGAGCAGGGTTCATATCTTATGTATACCTGTTCCAGTTTCCTCCGGTTTTGTTTGCTACCGAAGTAGGACTTTCCCTTTGCCCAAAAGCCTAGCTAACAATGAGAGTAGAGTGAGAATTCACTCCGAAAAGTAAAGCTATTAGGCTAATAAAGCTTGAAGTCAACCGGAATTACGAAAAGTCATACACAAGTCAAAAGCAACCATTTACTCGTCATGCAACGCAATACACAGAATCACATAACATATTCATACTTATGAGAGGTAGCATACCCAATCCGACCAACTGAGTTTTACCATTTATACACAAGGTAATAAAGTACATATATAGTATTAATATATCCTACATATTTATATAAGCTATGTTAGCAAATAATGAATGGAATAAGGAATCCAAATTATTATGGGAAAATGAAGGGTAGTCAGTCAAGACAACCAAAGTCAGATTGCATTTACACATATTTGTAGTTCAACCTCCTCGACTGTGTACTGTGTACACATAATTTAATACCTACTCTTTAATAGTCTCACTTGTTCGTTGCCTTTTGCCTCTTGCGTTGATGAATCACAATGCAAATGAAAACTAATATGTAACTACTAACTACTGAAGTATAACTAAACTACATATACGTACCGCCGCGTCATATATACATTTTGTATAGAAAATAGAGTGGTAGAATGAATTCCTTAATTACACACACACCAGATAATTTTAGTAGACACAAACATAGTGACAAGACAGCAATATTATGCGGACAAGGTCTAGGTCTCCTCTTGAACAACTTAATACAAAACTACAGAAAATAGCGACATGACATTGAATGATATGACAGATAGCGCCGCACAGTCAGACAAAATTATTCTTTCTCTCTAGCTCCTGCTGCTCTAATCTAAATATTACCCACAACTAAATATATTGTATATCTTTATATTTTCATTTTTACATACATGCATATCTGAGATATAACTAGTTTCTCATTTCCGCTGTGAGGAAAAGACAAATAAGGTAGTAACTAATATAATTCTTTACAGTAAAACTAGAATCCGTCGTATCAGAAGTAAATGTTATTTTTATGGCTGGATTGAACTGAAATGATGAAGGGGGATGCATTATAATTAAGCACGTAAACGAAGGATTCAATTATCTATTTCTGAATAAATAAGGTGCATATGTACTGGCACTAGTAGTAATAAGTTAGTCACAATGTAAATATTATCTATATTATCCGGTTGTCTGTTTAGTACTGTAGACTGTAGTTCGCATTTTACAAATATTGTAAATGGATCAAGAACTGTCAACATTCCTGTATTTACTCCTCTCTCTTTAGCCCTATGTCGTGTCATGTGTATATTTAGACTTATCAGCTTTCAACATATAATAATATTATTGTCATATTGATGTATGCAGTTACGTTATGTTATCTATAGTGTTTTCTTTAAAATTTAGATTCCCATGTATTATATAATAACATATATACTACTTCTACCCACTACCCACCCTCAGAAATTGAGTCAGCCAAATTAAACACGATGAAAGGAAAGTAAACGCAAACGTTATTTTGGAAGAAGGGGAGAAGGAAAACAACTTTCGCTTACCTAACAAATTCTATAAAAATAAGAGATGCTATAACACTTCCTTCATTGTACTGTATTCCTAACGCAGATCTCAAATCCCATGCAAAATAACTATCTGATCGCTGTAGGAAATTGAAATACTGTATATATTTATACATAGTCTGTATAAATAAAATAGCATTGCATATCAATTATTGAAGAATATCAAATCAAATTACATTGCAAACACGGGGAACCTTTTATGTTAAGTAATAAGTAATAGGCTACTAAAAAAGAAATCTTGCATTAATATTAAAATAGAATAGTAGTGAATACAAGTTAGCGTTTAATGGTCTAGTAAATATTCCCTTAAATAAAATGCCGGAGTGAGAAACCTGGTGGAGAAAGAATATTCAAAGAAGCCTGACTGAATGTTGGAGTTGGAGTGAATAACCCGCATTTACATTCATTTACATTAGAACTTCCCCTTCCTGTCAAGGAAAGGGTAGAATAGGAGCTCAACTCAACTGACTGTATTACATTACGACATTACTCTGTGAACCTCAAGAATTTTACCTCACATCACACAATTGATTCCATAAGGCAAAGCACAGCAAGGGAAGGGAAAATAATATTCTAGCAACACTACTGTAGACTGTAGAGTAGTAGACGATCCTATTTTAATATTGATTTCATGTCCGCCACCGACACGGAACTAATATTTTATCCACGCTGCGTAACATTAATGTAAATATGCAAAATAAATGTTTAGAGGTATAGTATAACGCATAGAGCTACACACCTCAATAAAAATTACTGGCTGACAAGGGTCATATACAATGTAAAGTGTGCAACACCACTGCACTGCATTGCACCCGTATTTCTATTGTATTATCCACGAACAACGAAATGTGCATTCAATTCAAAGAATTTTGAATCAAACAGAAATCACAAAGATGAAGGTATATTTATTTAAATAACAATGGAATAGATGAAAGAATTAGTGGAGTGAAGTGAACTCGGATCCTCCTACTTTGTATACACTAGGTATTAGCATTAAAGTTTGCATTGTTCTTTTCATTTATATTAAATCATTCTTATTGTTCTAGTATACACGTAACCATAACTAGCTCCAATTCACTAAGATCTCCCACGACACCTAAACACACATTCTGTTTTGTAATATAATGCATTCTCGTCCAGACCGGGGATAACTAATGCGATGCATTCAACTTCCTGTATTAAGAGTTACGACTTATAAGGAAACAAAAGTAATAAGTAGTTCGCTCGCTTCGCTTCTTTGTTCAGTTGTAAAGATGAGAAATCCTTTAGAATAAAGAATTAGATTGTATGCATAGGATTTAATAATAATTTAAATGCTAACAATCACTATTAATCTTTTGTAATGTTTTCATTCTTATATCAGCCTATAAGCATATATCAAATTCCTATCACATAAACATCAGCGGCATGATTAGAGCCAAAGAAAAAGCCACAAAGTTTAATCTGCCCTACCTTCACCTCTAATAACAAAAGATACCACAGCCAATTCAATTCACACAACTTATGTGTCTTGTTCTTGTCTAGTTCGCAACTTTGGCTCACAACGAAGGGAATTTGTATCGGGATCATGCTTCACCTTCAACCAACATCTACAGAAACAACCAGTTTTCGTGCAAATACTACACACTTACTTGCATTATGTACTTTTCATCTTGCATAATGGACTTAAGCAGAATGTTAAATAACTTTGCTCACTCCTACTCCTACACAAGCACAAAGGGATGTTATGGAATGCGAAAATGATATATACGCATCTCTCATGTAATTGTAACAGGTAACAAACACTATTACGCTACGTGCTTATCTACTCGTAGAAAACCAAACCAGACTTCACTTGGCTTAGTTTGGCTTAACTAACAATATAAGTAAACATGTATTAGTACTTTATTTGAATTATGTATGCAGTGCGAATTATTTAATCTCAAAGTTCATTAAATCCTTCAACCGCACTCAAGGCATAGATCGCATCAGTTTAGTTTGAACTGTTTTCACCTTTGCTTCACATAAATTCATAGCATACATTTGCTTAGCACACATTACATTGCTACGCATTCACTTCCACGGGCATTAATCACAAAATTCTCTTATTCATACCGCATGTTAACATCAAACCTCTAATTCAATTAGCATATCTTCCTACTCTAGTTTTACACGAACAGAAGTAGAAGACAGGAAAGGAGATTAAATTCCCGTGTGCCTTTTCTTGTCTTAAGACAGGAGGATCAGGGAATACAATTTAAAAACTCTGATTGTCTGTATCCCAGAACATAGTATTAACACTAGCTATGAAGTGTGCAGAAGAACACTTTAACCACCTTTAAGTCGTTCCAGGACACAGCTAAATACAATAGCTACCTTAATTAAAAAGAACATTGCTAAATTCGTGCACTTAAACTAGTAATTGTAAGTTACACATCTGCAATATAATCAGCATACCGTTCGAGTTCGTTCTACTATCATAAATGCAATAACAACGGTCTATTCATTTTATATGGGAATGGGAACTGCATAATACATACGTAACGTAGGTACTTTTGTATTTAGTACATAATACTCAAGTAAATTAATGCATAAATAGTACAGCAGGTAGCCCTACAAATACAAATCCATGTAGATATGGTAAATGGTATAATAAAATGCTAAGAATGACAGAGTACGAGATGGAAGACTTGTAGCTAATGCTTTACACGACATAATTGAGTGTGACAGTGGGATTAATAGTTCATATGGCATACAGGGCGACGAGGAAATTTTTATCACGCCTAGCAAAACATTTACTAGCAAACTGTACATCGAAACCTGCAAAAATATCTAGATCTTTTTTAATATGGATAAATTACTACATGGCAGGTTTCGTCTTATTACGCTGTTATAAATCATGGCCAATTGCCACTACAGCATTAACCTCAAGAACTTCAGCTCATATACGAAATTATCTTCGCAAGATCCAACACATAACATGATTAATGTTCAGAAATTGATAGTATCATACATCTTCAATTACGTGCTTGTGGTAGTGCCCTAGGCAAATAAGATCTATAACAATTGTTTGTATTTACGTATCTCCAGTACAACACAATGCTGAGGTTCAATTACATATAAATGTAAAACCCTACACCAAAGTGGAAACAATGACACATTTTAAAAATATAAGATAATATACAGTTTACGTAGAACAAAAATTGTCTATACGAATACTTATCTCCGTTACTAAAAGAAAGAAATACTTTGCCTGGGATTTATAGGAAACAATTTTTTGGACCCCCTGTAGAAACAATTTTTATAGTTCGGTTTGTATAGAGTCAGTTAGCATGGTATCTACTTACTACAGAAGTGGTAGATTACAAAATCTAAAAAGGGGACTTGGGAAATGTAGTTACTCGCATTTGATCAATATTAAATAACTTGTGCGTGCGCTTGCATACGCACAAGCACCTTATGCATTTCATTATGAGCTAATGTTATGTAAAGTTGAATAGAATATTGCTGCTCTGTCTTCTCGTCTGTTGTAATGCAAATGTTCTTTTACACGACGACGACGGCAGGGACTCTACACTACTTAGTACTTACTATTACTGAAGTCAGTCTGAAGTATGCTTACAACACAATCATGTTCAGAAATAAAGTAAAAGCAATCTACTAAACAAAACCGCAAATGTATCTACAAACACAAAGAGCAGTAGAGTACCATACTTGCTTGTTAAATGCTTGTACAGTAGGTAGTAGGTAGAATACCTGATTCTGGACAAAGCTAAGCTACCATAAATATAAAATATAGAATACAGGCGAGGTTGCCCGAAGGCTTGTACTGTACTGTATATGTATTATCATAGTCAAACCGATATTTATGTAATAATATGTTTGTTAAATCTCACACTGTACTGCAGAAGAGAATATGTGAGAACATGAACAAAGGTATTATATTCCACATTATCCCCATTCTCCTTAAAGGCGAGTGATTTGACGAAGTATCAATCTTTCTACTAGCCGTATATTTAACTTGTCACCCTTAGTAAGTGTAACATTATCTATCGCTTTTACATACTTCTCCCAGGCAGGATTGACTGATGGACGACAGTGAGAATATATATATTCAGAGAGGTGCCTTGACTTCTCTTGCCTCAACTGGCCTACAGTAAACTAAATATCAGATTTGTTCGAGTGCTTTTTGGTTGGTAGTATTATTGGTCCTATCCTATTGCATATCTGTAAATACAGATTTTATGAATCCAAGAACCCGTCCATTTAATTTCCACACCCTACTATCTGTAGTCAGTAGGAAAGCGTTAATAGAGATCTGACGCAAAGATTCTCAAATAGTTACCTACACAATATGTAGAAATCTTACATCCGTAAACGACAATTCTAAGAACTAACTGTTCTTACGTATAGCTATTGCACAACAATATTTCTGATATAATTCGATAACACAATTGTATTCAATGAAGTGTGTTTAAGTCCCATCCACTCCACTAAGAATTGATAGCATTTGGAGCTCTCTGAAGTTTGATTTGATTGGAATTGAGCTGAGCTGACGTGAAGTGAACAGGAGGGTAGAGTTAAATAATGTATAGAATTAGAATACAGAATCAGATTCAAAACCAAATGAAGTGAAGCCTATCCAGGCAGACATCAGACAGACAGATGGACTATATAAAACTAAGACGGAGTATTGAAATACAGATAGGTGTATGCAACTTATATGTTATATCATCAAAGAATAGATTTGGGGGCAATGAATAAAGTTCCCTGTCTGAATATCTTAGAAGAATTGAGTAGAAATTGAAGTGAAGCAAAAGCATAGGAAATAGCTACTTTTCCTCTCTATCAACTCCTCAAGTTCGATATCAACGATCAATTCAATCTATACTCTACACAATACAATGTAATTTAAGCACATAACTGATTTGCGTGATGTAACGTTGTATGCAATGCTCACAGCTCACCCTTATACACTATTGCTATGTGTAATGTGTGCGTTACGTTATGTTACTATAACAAAGTTTAGTAACATTTTTCAATGGGAAACCGTATAAGAGAGATAAAATTGGGGGTTGCAGTTGCAGCATACCTCTAGCATTCAAGAAAAATAGTGCAAGATAATTACATTCTCGATGTACAATATGTATAAGATGCATGTACCTACTTGTATTTATATGCCATTTAGCATTTCAACTTCCACGTGTCCATATTCATGAAATGAGACGATTGGATGATTTCAATATAAAAAACATCATCACATCAAAGTATAAAATAGGAGCCAAGGTAAGTATGGAAATATTAGCATATCTTTCCCCTTTCTACTTTATTTATATCCATTCAGCACCTTTGATTTATACTTGGCGTTAGAATAACAATACAAATATATATAATCACATCTGCCTCTAAATATCCATTTCCTTGCGTTACCTTCTCTTAAAATACAATATAGATAATTTTACGCAATTTATTTATATACTTAAGTACTAAAGCAAAGTTAAACATAGCAGACACGACAACAGTGACTCTATGCATGCATACAATCCAGTCCAGCATTCAATGTTTGATCATTACAACAAAAGAAAAAAAGTTGATTTGCCCAAGTAGTGATATGTATGCTACAAATAGTAGAAAGGGTGAACAAAGTGCATGATCATATTATATTCCAGGCCAGTTATATCACAAAACTAACTTTAAAAGATACTAAAAGCACTCAACTGCGTGACGAAAAGAAAAATTATCATTCTATTGGTGCACACATAATAGTTAATATTGTATGAGCGCATTGAAAGTTGAAATTTTATTATTTCTACATATAATCGTACTACATAACATAAGTAAAGTAACTGACTGAATTGCAATTGCATTGCATGAAGCATTTATATTTACTTCCCTGGGAGTCTGTGAGTTAAACGTTAAAGGCCCTTTGCTAGCAAACGCAAACGCACTCAAAATTCACACCTACATACAAATCAAAATGGTTAGGACAGATAAGATCACAACTTAAACAAACACACTCATTGAAAGATCCCTTCCCTCAATTCAAATATGATGTGTAAACACTAAAAACGCAAACCAGACTTTTTTATTTTCATATTCATTAGCTCATTTAAAAAGGTACAGGATTATCAATACTGCATAACCTATCCTGTATACCTACGCACTTTCTATGTAAGAATGTGTGCTTAAACAGTTAAACAATTGCGTTTATCACCGATGTGCACGTTGAACTTTATTCTTCGTACTGTACATAATGCCCATTCTCAATTAGCAACATTAGTATTAGAATAAATGAAGGTAGGACTATAAATTGTAAATATTAAATACCTAGATAATATTGTCCTGTTTTCCGTTAGTTAAGTAACTTGCATATTATGTGATAAGCATTTACAATGATATGCGATTTATAGTAGAGTCTGATAATTAGGAAGGCGAGATTCTAAGTAATATAAATAATTGTAGTGGAGATAGTGCTAGTGTAATGCTTATTAATTTTTTATATAAATTAGATTCTAGTTTTAGTGCCTGGCAGCTACCCATCTTTTAAGTATGGTGTGCATTTATGTAGCCACATGGTGTAATAATCTAAGTACTAAAAGCAAATTAATAAAAAATTGTAGAATAAGAACAACGCTCATAATTGCGTAACAATAGTTTAGCTAACTATCCGCCTTAAATCATAAGCTATCATAATGTACTTCTATAAGGCTAACGGGATAGTTTTTATATTGACTTTACTGCTAACCTGCTATCGCTATCAAGCAGGCAGAGCCAGATAAGTATGAAATGAGCATTAAAAGCGGAAATGCTTCAGGAGCTTTCAATGAGCATAACATGCTGGTTGGTGTAATTCGTAATACATACATACGTGTTACATTATATAACATGTTCAGTAATAATTACTTAGTAAGACTAGTATATAATATTAGTATTACAACGAATCCTTAAACTTGAATGAGTATGCAGGAGTTAATAACTATTCTCATAAATTCTGTACCAGAATCAAGAATGTACAGATAATATAATTTTGGAGCATAAAATTTAGTCATTAACCAATTTATAATACCGTAGCAAGGTTAGGGAAACAAAATTCATTTTATTGCCTAAAACTATTTGAAAAATTTGCCTAAGTAATTTAGAAGAACGTGTATTGTTTTGTAGTTTTGAAAAAGTGAGGAAGTGACAGATATAATATATTTAGTTAGGTAATTGTGACTGATATGATATTGTGAGGTGCATTAAGTTGCTGCTATATTATGGTAATGAGTGCTAAGGTGTAGTAATAATGTGTACCTTTTGGGTAACCTGAAGAACAGGACAACTGCGATATCGATATCGTCGAGTAGCCAACTCCCACCAGGGAACTTCTTTGCTTCTCGGTCTCCACGGAATTCCATCTTCCATAACAGGTTCCAAAGGAGCCTTCGGGAGAAAGCAACTGCGATGGAAATGTCTAGGATGGCCATTGGGCTGACATAAAGTGGCTGAAGGGTTTGGATCACTACTAACTCCCCCACCCCCACTAGCACGAAGGTTACCATTACTATGACTATTTGTGATGATACAATTGCCTGGAACTGAAATGCTGTTGTCTGACAGCGAGTTACGAAGTCTTGAATTCTGTTTGGCTATGGAGGAACCCGTATGATTTGTATTATTATAGAGGAGAGCCGAGGCTCCGTCAAGACAACAGCGACAGGAGGAAACTTTAGTGTTGTTCTCCACCAGAGCGTTGTGTCCATTGACATTGACATTGACAGGGTGGTTATTATGCTGCGAAGTGTGTGAATGATGACTAAGAGTGCCTTTTTGTCCACGGGAAATCTCATTAGGATTTTGCGGTGGCTGCAGTTTATTAGGAAGGACGAATCTCCGGATTCTTCGTGTGAGACTGGATGTGGCGGATGTGTTGGAAGCGGAAGAAGCAGATTTGGTTAGTCGCGTCCCTCCGCCTCCACCTCTGGTTTTTGGTGACAATGTAGTTGTCCCTGATGTAGAGGAATTAGGGGAATTTCCCGGTGGAGAGCATCCACAATGAGACATTTTTTCATGACTCCCACTAGTGCCACTTTGTTTACTGGAAAATAGACCAGAATTTGCCTTGGCTCTGTTGTACACTAGGTGGTTAGGATTAGGATGGTGTTGTTCTTGTGGCTGCTGTTGCTGCGTATGGTTGATGGAGGAAGAAGAGCCATCGCCCCATAGCCGATGGGAATTAGCATTGGAATTTCCATTGCTAGCACTACTAATTACTCTTGCGCAATTTCTAACCGCAAAATTATTATCGTTGTGGATTCCTATGCCAGTGTTAATGCTTTTGCTCCTCGTCATTGACATGGATGAGCCTCGGGATGAGAAATTAGACTTTGAATTGCTACTGATCCCATTGCCATTAGTGTTTTTCGTCGGAATGACATTGACTGAGAATGGCAAGCTTGAATTCCCCTTGGACTGCTGATATCTCGTCGATCTGTGTGAAGAGAAAAGACTTAAAGGTCCTTTCATGGTAGAATTCCCATTGTTTCCATTCCCCTTGGCTGTTGTTGTTTGCGAATTGCTTTTCGATTGAGCGGAAAGGAATCGAGAGGTGTTGGAATTGCTGCTGTTGTTGATCTCGTTGTTCCGGAGATGGTGACCCGGAGGTGTAGCCAGGTCGTAGCATTCTTGTTGTTGCCTCATTGCAATTGAGGCACAACTTGGGCCTTTCCTTTTTCTCACAGTGGCGAACCCGTCGTGGATCTGGTAGGACGAGGATGATATTGAGGACGCGGATGTGGGCCCACTGTTGCTATTATTCCCATTCACATGGATACTCACGCTCCCACTACTGGATAGACACCCTAGTGTAGGTATTGGGACTACCAAAGGCCCTGTTTTACTATGACTTGTGCTACTTGTCAATAAACTCCCTTCTCCTCGACTATTTGGGTTCTCATTCGAAATCGGGATGATTAGTGTTGGCTTCGGATTGAAAGTTGACGTCGTGGACGTGGAAACGGCTAAAGCTGGAGGGCGACTACTACTATTTTCCGTCATGCATAACTCCATCCCTCTCCGACCTTCTATTTTACTGCACACTCAAACCACAAAAACAGTTCAGCTTCAACCACTCCTCGCCTGATACACTATTTACAACTTTCATCTTTCTGTGCATTCAATCAAACGGGAATTGAAATTACTTTACTTTTGTTATCCTTAGATGTACTGTGCGTACCCCACCTTCCTATTCCCGAGTCTTTAATAGCTATGTAGTAGGTAGCTACCTAATATATCTCATGGGATATGTTATTTTTCCTATTTAGTGATAAATAGAGGACATCAGCGTTCCCACGCTACTACTTAGAGTTTCTAGGGGAAATAATAGCTACAAGTCATCCAGACAGAGTTGTTGAACTGAACCAGGAATCACATAATACATTTATTTATCCATCTATTCAATTCCTCACACACTAATCTAATGCAATGAAATACAATGTAGAACAATCTCTTCTGTTTAGCTATACACTTCAACTTGTGTGTCTTCATGTACGTGTACGTACATTTTGTTAGCGTTATTAGTGGACAGCCGACACGCATAGGTAAAATACAATGCCAAATTCATCACGAAGATCCACTTATCACTATCAATAAATACAATACGATATAATACACCTAAGTAATATTAAAACATCATTGGTGGTACTGCGTCCACTCAAATTCTTATTTCATCATTACAACTTTGCTAAGACAGGAAATTCTTCCCATTTCCATATAAGTGTTCTGCTCCAAATTACGTTTATTTTGCCTGAACTATTCCCAGAGTATATTATATCATAACTTCGTTCCTTTAACTTTAACTTCGGGAAGAATTAGCACTCCACTGACTTTTGTTGTGTTAGACTCGATTACTTTAGTTCTCATGAAACTTGGCCATTATTTTCTGGTTTTACTTATAGTAATGTGTGAAAGGAAGACGGACTACACTACTAAAGTCTTGGGGAAACACAAAGTGACACAACATAGTACAATAGTACAACACAAGTAGCTACAGCTTATGTAGTACTAAATATTATTTAGTACCAACAGTAACCAGTAGCAGCTAAAGTACAATATTTCAAACCCGTTTAGTAATATAATAGGACTTTTCTATGTTTCGTTGCGATTCTTGAGCAGAAGTGTCGTGGAATGACAGTTCTTGTCTCTATCTCACATATTTATCATAGGTGTGTGGTATGTTTTCCCTACAATTACAATCTCACACACGTAGGATGTAATAAAATTGTCTTTAACGCTGCTATTTCAATTCACTAATGTTTCTGCACACCAAAGTTCATAAGGATTCATAATTATCAAGCGTCGTTTGGTTTGGTGTATACCTAATAGGGAGTTCCATTTCCACTACATTGCAATCTGCCTACACATACTTAGTGTTACACGTTATGTAGTAGAAGCAAAAAAGTGTACATCTACATAGCAATACACTTATAAAGCACACGAGGGCATAAACTTAAATATGTAGTACACACATAGGCAAATGTTTATTTATGTGTGTAATGCATTACATTCTTTCTGTCCTCATATTTTTTCAACTACTTATGTTCATCCTTCCTCTGCGTAAAGAACGGAATCTTCGTCTGCTGGTAGAGTACAAAGCCACACCACAAAATACAATTCTGTCCTGTCTCCCTGACAAGAGTATTTTATTATAAGAGGAAGCTGGAGAAAGAAAATACCTTCACATCACATCACATTTCACATAGCAGGAAGAGCCTCCACCTCCTCGGTAGGTAGGTAGTGGGTACCTGCATGTTGTTGTGTTGTGAATGTTTAAATACACACTGACGTATGAATATTTCCTATGATTAATGTTTGCAAGTGGATAACTGATGGGGAAGAGCTGGAGGACTGAATGAAAATGTATCTGTATGGAGTAAATCCGTGCACCTCAACTTGGCTGGAACTGACATGACACTGTACTCTGTACTGTACTGTAAAATATTCAGGAAGAAGCTCGTATATCGTTTACAAACACGGCAAGCTTGAAGTAACAAGATACTCTGGGACACAAGTGATAACACTAAAACAAAAGCTCACACTAAATCAGAATTCCTTCTCTTATATCAGTATCAATGCTCAGGACGAACCACAGTAGTTCACAGTAGAGACAAAATACTCTGTTTATGAACCGTCAAAAAGTTTCAAGAGTAAATTCAGCTTACTTACACTTACACGACCATCTTCATCTCCTTGTATTTGTGCTAATGTTAATCTCGTGTTTCTTATTTGTTTTATTTTATCCTGCAGAACACACTACGCACAGTAACTATTGAATTACTACAATATGTAGTGTGTGTGTCTTCATTACATTGGCTTGGCTTGGCTTGGCTGTAGAAGTCAATTCTAATAAATGTATTTAATACCAGCACATTGTTGAGGATGTCAATCGAGAAAAAGACTTTGCATCATTCATGTACTTATTTAAACATAAGTACATAGAGCAACCAGAACAGAGCTAGATGTATGTATGATGGAAGTGTAAGTATTTATACGTTAGGGTGTTATTTAGTAGATCAGTATCCCTTTGATATGATGAACTTTTAATCTACAAAATATAAACAACCACAAATTGTAGTTGAGGAATCGGGTTTCAAACAAAACTAAATATTATGTATTGGGTTGACTGACGTGACAGGACAGAACTCTGCTTTGCTATGTGTTGTTTTGTGAGTGAGAAATACTCGCATGCTGTGAACTTGAGAATTGAGAACTCTGACAAAGAGGAAAAGGAGGAAGAGCGTACAGACGAGCACAACACAGCAGTTCTCTTCTGAGACAAGTCTCCACGACTACTGACTGCTTTGTATTTTCTACCTCGACTTTCTATGTATTTCAGTTTCAGTGAGAAGAGTAGCTATTTCTCTTCTCTTGCAACCTTCGCTTACATTACAGAGTTACAGACTCACTACTTAACTCGCAAACCACACACACCATACCAGCAACATACATACAAATACGAGAGAACTAACCAGAACCACACGGTCATGCTATGCCATGGGATCGAACACTAATATAACGCTTACGCTTACGCTGCTACGCTTTTCTTATTATTCTTCCCTGTTGTTAAGTTACCTACTCGTTCTTTTGGTGGCCTCTCTGCCTTAGACTTAGCATTATAGCCAGGCAAAAAGGTAGGAAACTATATAATAATATCATTTCAACTCAGAGTCCAAGTCCAGATTATTAGATTCGGCTTATTATGTAAGTGCTCCTTTGCTTACATACTGTATAAACTTATCTGCCTTCATCATTCATACAAAAACCTCTCTTATTGTAAGCTAAAGGTGTATTCTATTCTTTACTTGAGTTGACTTGACTCTTGCCTTGCTGCAGCTTTGCCTACTCCAACAAATCCATGTTATTCTATGTATTGTCCATGTCCATGATTTCCCGATGTAATGCCCCTCTCTCTCTCAATTCACTGTTTCTATATCTTAAGGGAATTTAGTTTTCTAATAAGTAGTTAAATGCGAATACACATTCGTAAGTAATATGCAGATATAAACACAAATGCAAATACACAATTTATACTTGTGCATATCTCTTAATGCCAATGCAATGTTTGTATTTATGTATGGTATCCGAATAATGTAAAGTCAAGAATATCGTATCTTGTCAGTCCGTCTGGATTTTGTGAACGGATAACAGAAAACACAAGGCAGGCACTCAAACAAGCGATTAAAGTGCCGGAGGGATATCGAGACTCTTCCATGGCATGGCAATGTTAAAATATGTATTATTACATACAATACTACAGGGTAGGTATACATAGGTAGTTGTAAGTAAATAAGTGAGTACCTAATGTACTTAAAGGTACGCTTAACTTAAGTTCCCTGTGTGTATATGTGTTTAGAGAGAAGGAGAGGGAGCAGAGCAGACATTCTGGCTTGTCTATATCTAAAACTGAAATACCCAAGCCAGGCGGCATTTACTTTACTATGGATTGGTAAGGTAAAGCAATAGTTCATAATATACTGGGAGATACCTTAGTCAAGTTACCTGGTTGAAGTTGAAGTAGTAACTATTTCTAAGGAAGGTAGATATAAGGATACAATACCCATAGCTTTAAAAGTAAGGAAAGATTCCCTATGACTGATTCATGGTCTACGTCTGGCTCAAACTCACTATTACTACAACTACAACGCATAGCACACAATATACACTCCAGAGTCTGTTCTATACAATTTCTATTGCTACACGCTACAAAAACAGAATAAAATAGTATACAATGAAACTTTCTTACATTAACTTGTTCTTCATTTCAGAAGACTCGACTCAACCTTCTCCTCCCCTACTTGCTTGCCCGAATTCTCTGTGTAGTGTAAGTGTAGCACCAGTACCTCTCCTATTGTAATAAATACTTATGCTGGAAACTCACTATGTTGTGTTGTGTTGTCTATATAACATATTTACTTGACTGGCTGCATGACTAACAAAACCTGAGAATGTAAATAGGTAAGATATCATGGAAGAATCGACTTAACTTCAGTCAGTGAAGAAATGCAGAAGAATACATATTGAAGCTAGTAAATATATAGAATCTCTGCTATAATATTGTGAATGCATATGTTTCTTTGACTGAGAAATCATTGTGGTAAATTTTAATGGAAAATCCTTAATGCAACCTGGAAGAAGATTAGTGTACCTAATCATCGTAAGTATGAAATATGAAACATAATATCACACATGAATATCTAAGTAGGCATATTCGTACTTGATATTATACTTATAGTCAGAAAGGAAGGGTGCGAGATACAATGTGCATATTAACAAGTACTGATAAAAGAATCTCTTCTTGGAAAGCATAAAAATCTTAGTATCAGTAATCAGTTAGTCATAAAAGTATCAATAAAAATACGTGGCCCATTTTTTAGATGATGTGCATACTAAAAACCTGTTTACGCATAAATATATAGGTTATTTAGAATTGTATAATTTTAGCAGATCTGTTATATTATAAATATTTATAAGAAAAGTGTTAAGAGTTAAGGGCATGATCAAAATATTATATTGGAATAAATAAGTTGATAGTTTGATATTTTAAGGTTAAATGTAACTGGGCATGTCGTGTTGAGTTGAATGATTATTATGATTACCTACATATGATATGAACTTGTTATATAATTTGCCTAGCATGATATGATGATACAAACAAATGTTGGTGAGTACTATTACAATAGGTAATATCAAGTATCAGGAGGAGGTTAGCGTAGCCTGTACACTGCATGCACCTAATATCATTATGTCATGTCCAGCAGAGAAAATAGTTTCTATCTCAGAATCTTCATCATCTATTAGTTTATATAACTTGTTCTGGTTCTCGTATCTGTACATACAATTTTTTATAACGTTGAAGTAGAAGGTTGTTAGTTTAGGTTACGGCTGGAGAAAAAATGTAAAGGGACTATAACATAGGAGGATGATAGATAAATACTAGATCTATTTAACTAACGAAAGGTAGCTTAGCTGAGACCAGGCTAGGCTCTACCTTTACGCACTTAGGCTTACGATTACAGAATTTACGCAGAACAGAACACATCCGGCCCAAGATCTGCTGCTATTTCTTTATTACCATCCTTATTGAATTGCTACACAAAGAAAGAGTTAAATAAAGATGATTCCTTAACTTAACTCAAGATTGCCCTGAATCTATTCTACATTGTATGATTGTATGCACATCGCATGTCTACTTACACTGTTAGGCATGGGAAGTTGGGAAGCAATGCAATATCAGTATTTTAGTAGCTATAAGGAGAAACAATATCACGTACAATGTACATAAGTATATTCACAGGTCAATCAGATATATCTTATAATTGCTTCTTTTATTTATTATATAGTGTAATGTAAAATGTAATGTAATGTAGAATTTAGATAGAGAAATAGTCGCAATCACATCTCAAGATCACAGAGCACACCTATGTAACTAAACGTAAAAGAAGAGTTGGGTAACCGTAAAAGTTGAAGTTGTTTGGAAAAACTTCAGGCTGATGACTGAGGTTCTTTACGAAATCAAACTCCAACCAACGACTGTAACAAAGGTTTTCCTTTCTTTCGTAAAAGTTAGTCTCATTCCAATAATCCATCCTTCCTTCCTACTAATTTTATATTTATCATCCTATCCGTCTGTACCTCATCACCCCACTTACAGTACTCATACTATAGTAATACTCATAATAACCTTTTCCTTAATCTTAATGCTAGTTTCTACCCCTTTTACCACTTAATGTTGAACTGGATGGATAGATAACCGTATTATGTGCTCAAAAGAAACACGAGTTCCAGGTAAATTAGGCATGAATAGCCTAACATAGATAGACAAGTGTTTCCTTCCTAATGGTCAATGGACACACATACTTTCATTTCTTAAGAATGCTTGTTGAGCTGATTGCCCATAGAAATTCCAATATATTTTACATTCATTTTTAGAAGCTTGACTTGATTGTAAATATTGTCAGCACATTCTCATACAAACTCAGCAAGATACAAATACAAATGTCCAAAATCCAATCTCAGTCCTATCGTATTTAGTATATGTACATTGTATAGGTACTTTAAGTTGTAGAGTGACAGTGGCGCTCAATTCTAAGCTCATATACATAGCCTAACCAATCAATATTTTCAATAAATACTACAAAACCCTACTGTTTGCATTGTAGAAATAGTTTAGTAGAAAAGTAAACGAACTCTCCGACTAAGCAATTAGATATCAACTGCTCAAACATATTTATCTGTACATACAAGTAGCGTATAACTACGTACCTCGTTTCACTTCCACCATGCACACTCATACAACGAAATCCATATAGGACATAAGTTGCAATTATAAAAGTTAATCCAATCGACAATAATCTTATTATGTCAATATTTTTTTAAGTCATAAATTAAAATTTTTGTTTGACACTCATTTGCTTGAAATGCAAACCAAAATACAAGTGTTCTGTATTTGTACATGTAAGTATCCAGCTATACTACATGTTCAATACCTACACATGATTTATTTTCTCGAGCTTAACTTGTGCTGTATTATTGTACAATTTCAAATAGAAACTGTTTTTCTTGTCACTACATGGCTTTTGCTTCCCCATTCAACACGACACACTTGTAGTAATGTTTAATTCAGTTATTGTACCGAATTGTATGACATTTTCGATACATATAAAGTATACCTCCAAGGTTGAATTTGGAATCACAGTCATAGCTAGTAGTATACACGACAATCTTCAAAAATGTACCCAACTACATCACGTTCTTCGTCAGTGTTGAAAATCTTTTAGTTTTATTGGAGGGGTATTAGTTCCCTTTTACGTCCATTAAGTATAATATATTTAATATAAGTAGTAGTTGTGTCTTAGAGCTACGGTAAGGATTACTACTTCAACAGAATAATACCAAGAATGAATGTACTATCTAGAAAAATTGTCCCATTAAGTACAATTACCTACGTACATTATACATAGGATGATTCATTGAATGTAAATATGTGTATAATAATAATAATATGTTGTTCCTCTCTCTGTGGTTAACTAATTGCTGCATAGAGTCAGTTCAATTGAGTTGAGCAGCTTGAGTGGATTGGTTAAGATTACTTAGAATTGAATCAGTTCCAGTTCCTTTATTAATCCACCGTAATGTATTATGAACATAAATATTATTATAAAGTAATGTATGCCTATTTACTACGTACAGACATGTAAGATACATTACCAGTATGATGCTGTGGAATTTGTACATGTGTCATTGTCATTAAATAGTTAGATATTAGACGAGCTAGGGTGCTTGTAATGCAAAAAGCATTTCACAGTCGTGTACTCGTATAATACAGTAAACATTACAGAAATACAGAGTGCGTCTAATGTCTCTAGAGGTCAGTTTGCCATTCACCATTCAGTATAAATTATTTGTACATTCATCTTCACTGAACTGACTATTACAAAAATTATGGTATGCATAATTGTAATGTAATTGTACGGACGTTTGTTGGTTTGGAGATGTACGGAGATCCTACAGATCAGATATTACCATCGTGCATGCAACATTGTTATAATATCTCTGCTGAATGAGATTCTTATTATTACTATCACATTGTGTATATAGTAAGTACAAAATTCACTCTTTGCTGTACTCCTTCTACTTACTTACATATTCCATGTAAGTATGAAGATTCTCATTCTACTCATGTCGTGTCGGTATCCTAGTAAGCTAGCTGAGTTGCCTCTGTACTCTCCAAATATAATTGCTAACAATAAGATGACAACCATTATTGTGTAACGACTTTAATGCAAATGGTAAATGTACAAAACCATGTTGCTGTATTGTAGCTTCTCATCACAAACCTCTAATACATAATAAGTAGACATAATATTGCATAATACGTCTACTATGATGCAAGACAATAACTAAATAACATTTGTAAGTAACGGTTATGCATGTTTACGTATGTGCATACATAAGTGGCTTGGATTGGCTAGGTTATCAGCAGAAAGCCTCTATGTACCTAGTATATTGTAGAAGGGTTATTGAAATTTGCAAAGATGAATTAGGTAAATTGGATTTTCAAACTACGTTGGTGCGTAAAAAGTATATCTACTAAAGTAAAATGTAAACACTACTACGTACAATACTACAATACGACAAATGTGTCTACATAGCATAATACCTCCAGGGCAAAATACTCATTCGTTTGAATGGTATTTATATTAAGGTATATACACTGGTAGTCGTTATTAGTGGACACAATAGTTAACATTATATTTGCAATTTCCATTAAGAATTGCTAGTAATAATAGTACAGCAAAATTATACTCTGTGTACTATTGTATGTAGTATTTGCACTTGCATTCAGATTTTTAAAAGGATTATATAATGTTACGTGAAAATCCAGCTTGAAAATATAAGTTTCTTTCGCCAATCTTTGGATTCTTTCAACTCACACTCTGATTTGTATGGAAAACAGTTATGATATGACTCCACCAATGCAAAAGATGATTTACTTTATAATGGCGACCTAGAAGACCACACGGGTACAATTTAATATCTAGTAACCATCAATTGTGTTAATAGTATTACTATAATACTATAACATTATTTTCAAGGTGTAAGTATGTATAAAAGATGCTTACTTTTATAAATTATGTTTACTTAACGTTGTATCTATGCAAATAGTCAGGTGCTTAGAAAAGCATGTAAACGTACATCTAACAATAAGAGATAACTTTTTCATGACTCGAGTCGTGGGATGCCATTGCAATTCCTGTCAATTCTTCATTGCATTGTTCAAATCTGAATAGGATTGCTTTCTCAAAATGCAATTCAACTTTCAGCTTATGGTTAGTCTTCAATCAAGTACTCTTTAATGCATACCTGCGTACTTATTCAAACACAATAGACGATGCATGACAAACGCTTATAGTTACACAGATTATTTCAATGGATTGTATGCGCATAACATATAACAATACTATAATATTTATGCAACGGAAAGATAACGAAGAATAAAGATATAAAGATATCCAAGATGTCCCAGAAATAGCAATTTACAGTTTAAACTAATGATTACAATAAAAGATGAAACCAGTGCTTTTTAATTAAATACTTTTTAGAAGCAATACCAAGTTTTTCTCATTTTTTGGAAAATATTTGCAAGTGTTTAGTATTTTTATATGAAATTATATTCGTATATAAGTTTTATAAGGTCAAACGACCAAATAAAAATGATATTCCACATAAATCCACATTTTTCCTTGGCGTTTTATTTTACATGAGATTAATTCCTGTATTTATGCCTCCTCTATGATGGCACATGTTAATATGTAAACAACAAATCCCCTCGAGATATCTATCCCTTACAAGATTACATTGGTTTACCGAAGGCGTACGTCCTTAAAGCAGACATTTCGTCTGAAGTTAGGATATACCTAAACTATAGTCAAACATCTCTTTTTTATTTCAAACCTGATATGCGTACCGAGAACAAGAGCAAAAGCAAATCTAAAAAATGTTTTACAGATCATATACTGAGTGTGATTCATGCATGAGGCTAGTTAGCTGTAGAATTTCATAATTATATCTGCCAATACCGTCCATCATAATATGTTTATTGTCAGAAAAACGGATAGCTCATACATATGCAGCCAGACAATAATAAAATTTTATACAGTTGTTTATGAACAATATGCCATAATATACTATTTTGTTCTATCCGTTTACATTTCTCTGAGCTATAATATTTATTATTTCCATGTTCCATAGCACCTTTGGGTTTATTTACCAAGCACTCATTTAAATTGTTCACTCCAATAACACCATTCACTAAAACGTCATAAAATATTGTTCTATCGCCTAATCTATAAACATTCTACAACATATGAATATACAATGTCAATTGAAAAAAGTAACTTTAATATTAACTGTGCAAGTGTAAGTAAATTAATGCTCACAACAATATGATCTCGATGCTCCTCAAATAAAAATTCGACATACACACAATGGTAACATAACACTAACATGATGATATGCTTGCAATTTCCCAAACGTCATGCACGGATTTTCGGAAATGCTGATTGCACTGTAAATGAAGTTTGAGTGTGAAAAAAGTGCGCTCACAAAAAATGGGAAATAAGGAAGAGTGGTTGCATGCAATGCATAAAAGACACGATTCTTCATTTACATACAGCTTATTTATTTCACTTTCGGTTATTCTCGAAAGGGAGACGAGCTTAGTTATTGTCAGACTTGGTTTTGATATGATTATTTAGAAGCCTACGTACTTTATGTGTGTATTGCGTAGGTATTAACAATAATAATGTGCAATATCTCTATTCTCGAGTAGTGAGCAGAGCAAGCATAGCAGACAGAGTTCTGCAGATAGTTCGACTTGGACTGTAGAGTAGACTAGTAGACTACAGACAAAACAGACAAGTGTACATTACATGCTGACTTTTGCTAATAGTGCATAACAAGTTGATTGTGGTAACTTTGTACGACATACAAGCACAGGACTTAATCTCATGCCACGCATATGTAAACTAGCCCTTTTTGAATATATGAATTATTACTAGCCTTTCCATATTCCCATATCCTATCATATCGCTGGAGATACGCATATCCTTCTTCCTACATTCGCACTGTACTTTTATTTGTACTAGCTAGTAGTGGTACTAAATTTGCTGTCAAAAGTGCGTCCAGAAAAGCAAACAGCCAGAAAGATATAACTTGACAACCTTTCCCATTTATTTTATGAAAGTCTCCATGCTGTCATTCTGGAGGAAACATATCTCTCCCAGTTTTAAAGCCAATAAAACCAGTTAAGCCAAAGCTTGCCTTTTCTCTATCTCGCTGCTGATTCTGACTTCACTAGTCTCACTCTCACTGACTCCTTCTATCAATCCAAATCCAACCAATTCAATGGCTAAGTAACAAGACTTATTCTTACTTAGCCAACAGTTATATTACACACTACATACAAATACATTATCTTCTTATATGTTACAGTATTATATATATTATAGCATAAATAAGCTTAGCATGTACATATTCTTCAATCTTCAATCCTCACTCCACTTGAGCTCTCTAACGCTAACTCTACTTTATTCTGTTTTACAACAGTACACGACACATATTACAAAATGCGTGTATGTATGTATTTAGTATATCCGGATATTTACTAAGAGTGGAATACGCAGTATAGAACGCATTACACATATTACATATAGATATAGTACAATGCATACATACCCAAATCTAAGCCAGGCAGTGCATTAGACACAACATAGATAATAACAATATGACGTCTGTGCGAGTTGACTTATCACTAGCTGACTTACACTTGAAAGCGTAATAAAAAGTGCGTAAAAGGTTTTAGAATGCTCTGGCTCTGATATTCCTTCCACTCCAGTGGACAATATTGAAAAGAGCTAACCTTTGCAATGTTTTCATATTCTGTTTCATGGATTTTGCCTTTTTAGCCTCCGAGAATAGATACCGAAGCTGAAGGAAGTACACCTACTACTACATACACTAAATAGATTGGGGAAAATGCCGAACAAACAACTTCAGCTCCAATTGTTACATATCTATAAGCTACCTTGTATGTATGCACCATGTATGCAGTTCTGTAGTACTGTAAGCATATTTAAAATTAGACAAGACCTACCTATACATACACCTCACTCTACAACAACAAGAAGCTATGTTTGTGTGTGAACCACGTGGAGACATTGAAATGTCTAGTCACATTGTCCACAAAATTTTAGTGACAGTAGACAAGACAAATTACTACGACAGACGATTCTGAAAGCTCGAAATGCACCTAGGTATGTACTAAAGTGACAGCTAAATGGTTTTATTTTCTAAATATACAAAATTATTATTCACCACAAGACAAACCTTCTCACACTTCTATGGCTATCGGTTAGTTGCGATTAGACCTAAAGCTACATAGAATAATTACCTATGGCTACTATAATGAAATGACACTACACTGGAGGATATTGAATCCGGAGGAAATGGCTTATTTTACTTGCATTTACACATTTTCCGTGGACTATATCTGTACTTACACTTATAACAAAAACTAAATTATTTGACCATATTTAAAGCAAAAACTTATTTCTAGAAGTCTTGAAAGGGCCAAGAAAGATAAGAGAAGATGACATCGAACCTCCTGAGAATAACGCTTGATGTAAATCAGGATAGTGCTACACTTTAGTTATAAAATAAAATCCCCACCAATGTCTACGGGGAGAGATAAGGAATTGAGTTTGAGTTTGGCTATGAACAGAAATATGACTTATAAAATAAAATAATTGTTTTATTATGAGCCTCAATAAAATTTCATGTCATTAGAACTAAACATGTAGCAAAATGGTTATATAACAGAAAATTATAACTGTCAAGAACCGTAATGATCTTATGGAAACGAATTGCTACAAAATGCATTAATAGTACCCACTACTGACTACCCACTCTGTAATAATGTTCAGCAATGTATGTATATGTAGTAGTGATACAGTAAGCCCATAAATTCATATCACTCACTTAAAACTGTAACATTAGCCAGATAATGACACAATGTGCTGATGATGAGAAGAGAAGCATGACAAAAGATAATCGAAAGTGCTCATCAACACTTAAATCTGGTTTAGATTGTGTGGAGCCTAATGTATATGCATAGAGTGCAAACACAGATTTTATATTACTAAAACCTCTATCTTAGTTTTCCACGAGGGAAACAAGATTAATGAATTATTTATATGTATATAAGTACTCACTCAAAAACTAATATTTCATTCCCTCGACAACTGTGTATTTATTACATTTTCAGTTTTTAAACTGCATGAAATGGGATATACGGTCAGAAGACTTTATAATTAATAACTAAACGTAAATAATAATATACATTTTTATCGGGAATGATAAAGGGTGAGTCACTAGGCATCATGTTAAGTATATTTAACTAGTAAACAGTATCCTTTATTATTTATAAGGAATTTAATTATAATAAGGTAACATTTAACTGATTTAAAAATTCTTAGAATATAGCATCCATTTCATCTAGAATTATTTATGGAGCATGTTCTGCTAACATAGGGATGTGATATTCTACTGCCTATAAGTATACTATATAAATAATACGATTGTTAAATTACGGAAGCATGGTTGGGCGCCGGTGCTTTTGCTCTGGTCATACTATAAGTACTAACTTACTAACCATTCCTACTCAGTGCACCAGATTTCAATATAAAACGTCAAAAAATTTCAATTACATCCCAAATATTCTACAACGTGTACAGTAAATTCTTCTGTCTTTGTCTGTATACAGTACAGTTGCTATATAAAGTAAGTACGTACGTTTCGCAGTTTAAATTAAAAACGATTAAGAAAGATAACAATGTCTTAACACAAACTCATCTACAACTCCATCGCTCAAAAATCTGTAACTCAATCCACCGTGTCCATTTAGTAGAAGTAGAATGGCAGGTCCTGCCATACACTAGGCAAACCCCACTTATCAGATCTTCACTATTCTTCACTATTAAGTAACTATCTGTATACCTGAAAAAGCCCTCATGAACTCTTAAGAAAAATGTTCCAAAGTCTTTCTGTGTATTGTTATATAAGACCAGAATACTAATAAAAGTGAGCCAGCGTCTCTAATTAAACGCAATATATACGCTTTTACACACACATTGCGACTGCTTGCTAAAATTCACTCCCATTCTTCAAAGAAAACATCAGAACTCTGTTCCACACAATAATTAAATTACTCCTACTCCTGACTTGACTTCACTAACTGAAAACAGGGTTGTTATTCAAAAACAAAACCTGTACATAGAAAATGTTCTTTCTCAAAATCGCAAACTAGCAAATTCAACTTGTGGGATCTATTTCAATGGATTATGCAATTATGCTCTCCTACATAATACGAGATAAATTACAGTGATATCCATTTAAAAAGCTATACAAAATTTGCAAAAGTCACAATGCCATTCATGGCACTACTAAATATTGGATGCAGAATGATTTACTTTGAATGGGAAATGTTTCAGCGGAAATTGCATTAATGTGATAATTGGTCTATAGGGACACAAAAGGTAAATCAAACATTTCGTCAAATGCAAACAACGTATTATTATGGTTTATGTTCCCCTCCCACCTTTTTAACATCATAATTACCATTATGAGGTATCTCCACCTAGTCAACCTTAAATTGCCTTTTGCAGGATTTTTCACTTCAAACAATAAACAAGTTCCCAATACGCAGTAAAATCTAGAATAATTACTGATAGATTGTGCATTAGGCCGCGATATGCAAATAGGTACATTTAGGTAGGCAACTATTTCACAACAACTTGTAATCTGGTGATAATATTACACTAAAATAACTTTGTACCTCTCAGGGTGATTCACTCACACCACACTGTACAAAATAATAAAATAAGTAGTACTCAAAACCTTTAGCAATATAGATAGCTATAGGTAGTTACATAATATGCTGTGCGTTCTGTTCTCAAATGGTACATGTAATCGTCTAAACTAGTTGTGTGGTATAAATCAAAGACGGAATATTAAATATTTATAGAGGTTTAGTCACGTCGGATGTCACAGATTGGATTGGATTCGCAAAGCAATCTCCTTTAAATGAATAAGTAGGATATACTCAAATTCCCTAAGTACAAGATAAACTTGTAAAATTCAGGTCTGGCTGACACAACGTAATAAATATTGAAGAGGGATAATAACTATCTGCAACAACTTTTAGAATGGGAATAATTTAATAGCTTATCTTTAGAAGCGCAGCGCTAAACTGCAAAGAATATCTAAAGTATTATAGTAGGTGTGTGTGTATATGAAATTGAATCTGCAATTTTTTTCTTGAGCGATGCCCTTGATGATAGCCATAATAATAAATTAAATAAAACAATAAATAATTATTATAGCGTGAGGACGGTCAATGCTTGTAAATTGAGCTAAAGAGATCTCACGACCATTTAGTCTATGCGCATATTGTTAAATCTTATGTAGTATATTACAATAAAAGAGATAACAGACTAAGGTAGGTAGTTGGTGTGTGGGGATTGGGACGCTTCTTGTAAATTTGATATATGCTTGTTTGCAAATCTGCAGCAAACAGCGGTTAGATTAATGCCGATAATTGACACTTAATACGTACGTGCAAATAATTAGCATACGAAATAAACGTTTTTAGCTCCACACCCCTCCCTATGTATATCTATAGTTTCCCTTCCCGTAGGTTCAGTCATATGGTCCGCAATACACAATAAAGAAGAATGTAAAAAGAGCAAGAATCGTTCATCATAATGTGATCATGCCCGTACTCGGCTACTCAATCATTGATCTTGCTATTTATTGTACTCGTGAATTGTTATTATGCATACTATAGGACTATTTTACATATATGTAGTATTTATGATGTTCGTAGTTCGTATAGTTAGAAAAGATGCCGAAGCTTCGCTGTTACAGCGAAAATGGGCAGGGATACAAGACGCAAATGCTTTGAGATGTGAGAGACCAAAAACCGGAACGAAAACATGAACAGAGAGGCGGAACGAAAACAAGAGAAAGGAATAACACTTACGAAACAGTAAAAGATAAACGGATTTAGAGACGAGAACGAAATGTTATTTACCGATTTAGTTTCTTTGCTTTGGATATTGCTCTTCTCGACTCTAGTGTCTCTAGCCGAACAATAATAAAGTCTCATCTTATTATTTACAACTTAGAGAACACACTGGCCTGGCTTCTATTTTCGTCTCATGCAAATCTAACGCAGATAATTAACTGTCCATGAACCTACCTTAGCTTATCCCTAATCCCGACTACCTCAAATCTAATTTAAAATTCAGAGCAATAAAAGTGCGAAATAGCTGAGCGATATTCTTTGTTTCCGTTACACTCTTCTGAATCCTCGTTGGGGAACGTTGTGTTACGCAACATTAAAACGCACTCACAATGCCATCACTCAAAATCACATACTTTTAACTACACCTACACCAGAGAGACCAAATCCTCGTAAATTATAAAAGCAAATATAAAGACCCAGGGGAAAAATCATTATTCTTAGCCGACTTGACTTGACTTCTCTTTACTACTAGGAGGGAGTTTAACCTTCGGGATAATGGAAGATGAATACTTGTAATAAAACTAAGATAACAGTAGCTAATAAATGTCTACAGAACTGAACTGTGAACAGAATTTATTTATGAATACTGAATAGAATCTTTACCGAAAGATTTTACACAGACCTAGCACATTTTAATGCTGATGGAAATAAAATTGAGGATTCCTTCCTGATCTGGCCATATGTCTAGTCTAGGTTTACAGAAATTCTGCTCTAACCGGACATCGTCCCTCAGCAAAGAAATAAAAAGACACTTTGCAACTCCATAGGTAAGTTATGTATGTATTCTTTGACAAGAATAAGAATTTATCTCAAAACATCAACGATTCAAATAAAAACGTGAGTAAGTGGACAATGTACCTTCTTTGCCCATTAATGTAGATATCTGTTCACATGCAGATACATATTTGAAATAAAATACCTACCTTTACACAGTTTGTATGAAGATTGTAAATACATATAATCAAGGACGAATTTTGTCCTATTACCATTACCATTGACTAGATTACAACACACAATTGATGTTTTGCATTTTCACGAACAACTCGTGCAATCATAATGGATATTACTTTTCTACATCTTATCTCATTTTGCAATTTGCATATCTTTCACAACATGACTGCAAAATTGTCAATGGTATAGATTGTAAAGTAGTTGCTAAAGAGATAGAACATTAGGTGTTAACAAGTTTGTTATACCTACTTTCCAATTTTATCTCTAACCATTTGGATAGAGGCACGTGAAACAAAATTTTCTGCATAGTGTGGCCAACTTGGCGAAAGGCACCCAATGTTTCAATTAGCTAATAAATGTTATTTTGCTTTAATAGCGTTGCCTATTTCCATAACTAATATTTAGATTCAAAGCGAAACCAACAATTACACGCCACAAGACATCACAGATGTCTATGGGAAAAGCGATATGAATTATGAATAGTCGAATTACTAAATACGTGCTAAATACCTTTAATTACTTCTATACCTTTAGGCACACATAAATTCAAGGATTCAAAAAGCTATCAGAAAACCAGGTATACTCTTATAGCCTGGGATAATATAATGACATCCTATAATGTAGGCTTCCAGAATAAAATATTCATTTAAAAATGCAAAATAAATTACAATTGGAAATGACGTTATACTATACTAATACCTAAGTAGGAATAAGATGAAATGGAAATGTAGAGTGATAAAATTAATAAACCATAGCTCATATGACCAACCAAAACGTAAGTTAAAATAGCACTACCTTCACTTAATTAATTTGCAAATTTAAATGCAGACACTCGCTTAATTTGCGTATGTAACTATTTAATATAGGTCACAATTTGCATCTAAAATTGTTTAAATGCGGCCTGTCATAATAAACCTAAACCCTATTAAGAACCTTTACACGTGGGTCAGTTAAGAAATGCTAGATTCGATTAAGATATTTAGCATATTCAATGTAGTATTTAGCCATACTATAATAGAATCCTAATTTAACCTTATCATACGTAAAGAAATAACTTTTACTAAACAAACCATGAATGATTTATCATAAAAAAACAAATGAAGGTATTGTAATATACAATACATTCCCTATTGCATAAGTAGTTTACAACAGTATCCTGCGAATAAAAAGTAATGCGGATAATTGCTAATGAAAGTAACCCTTATCTTCTTGCGTAATAAGATTTTTGAGAACGAATATTATAAAACCAACTTAAAATTTTGTGTGAAATCAAACTTAGGAAAGTTCTCGAATACATGGCAGCCTGTAAGCATCTTGTGCTGTGCATCTGCCAATCTGTTCGCACCCGGCCACACCAGATTGCTTATTTTCAGTCTGACTTGAGCCACGAACCAGGAAAAGAGCCACAAACATCTCGCACTCCAAATGTTGTTGTATTCTACGTTGGTTTATAAGCAACAACTAAATATACATATCTAGCAGTAATATATTTTACATCCGATTTACTGGAACGTGTGTAGCAATAATATCTCCTTAAGAAATGCATGCAAGTATTTAGTACCGACTGACTGCTTAGGAATATGTATTACGAGAGCTAATCTATTTTCAAGGGGTAGTAAGGATTTAATTTTTTATATCTGTGTACTAGCAATAAGTAACTAGGTATACCATGCATACCAGTCTAACTGTACATGTGCTAAGCATTATACCCCAAAAAAGTTAAGTTCAGATAGCAGACAAACATATCTAAATACCTAGCAAGCAGGTATTTTGTTGATCCATTAGTATTGCATTTATTATTCCTACTTTGCTCGCGTGCATACTTATCTACTGCATAATATGAAATCTTTAGTCCTGATATCACTTTTGAGAAGGTTTACTTTGCATTAAAATGTTTTGTTTTTGTTGTTGACTACGATTAGATGACTGCCGCCGCCAGCCAGCAACTCATCCGCAGTCTGCATTTACTAATGCAACGATAAGTATACTGGGAAGCCTTATAAGCTAAGTATTATTATATTTGTAAGTTGGAGTAGTGGGTATGTAATAATGTTAGATAAACGGAAATGTTTCAGCCAATACGTCGCTCAAAAATACATGTTTATACAGATGGGCTTTGTAATTTCGGATGTATTTATTGTGAAAGCAGCTCGATGGAGTTATTTAACAGCTTGCGCCTGGCACTTTAGACTCCTTAATATAAATATATGATGCATGCATGCCAATCAGTCGTATTTGATCTCATGACTATAATCTTGTTGTGATTACCTTTATTTCCTATTAAGTACATACATGCGGAAAATCCCTAATAAACTTGACTCGTGCTCATTTTAGTTTACCCAATGTGTTACCCAATAATACGAGTTGGGTTCCGTGGCCCAATAATCTTCAAATCTATCAAAAGTTTCAGGACTAACATTCAACGAATATTATGCAACACTTACGCTAATAAGGATATAATTTATTTGCCATTTAACATTTCCCTAATTTAATATTCGTGTAATTATTGTAGTGCCATAAATTAATGAGATTGCTTATATACTATTTGGAACAGAAGTGCAGATCCACAAAAAAGGATATATAAATAATTTTCCAATATTTGAATGCAAATATATGTTCAAGAAACTCTAGTTAGTACATAATTAAGCTCATAATAACGCATTACATACACACTATTGGAAAAGCTACAATATCTAACATGATTTAGTTATAGTAATATACAGAGCAGAAAAGCAGGGGATGTGTAATGATTATTAAATACCAGACCTTTACATACTTTGTGGCATAGTATAAAACGTTGCATTTAAATTGCAAGTGCCTGAGCTAATAATATACCTTGCGATCTTAAGGCTTGACTTCCTTAATGGGATCCACATGCATACTATGGAAATTAGTGTTTTTTGTGGACACATTAGTATTAGAGATCCACATTCTTAAGTAGGTGGGTATATGGGCCAGAATGGTTTAAGCTATTTAAGTCAGGTCCCTCTATCTGTACAAAATAATTTTCTATTACAAATAAATAGAGCAAAAAAGCACTGTAATCAAAGTAGCTAAATTGGTACTGAGTTGACCCTAGTGTACTGTTAGGAGAATAGCTGATTAAGGATTAATATAATAATAAAATGTATCAAATGTGTGTAAATAGTACAATATGTCATATACTATCAGCAGATGGTCGAAAGAAAGAGTAATAACAAGCATCCAGACAAAAATATGCCAGGCCAAGCAACATCAAGAGTCAAGAGGAAGAAGTTAGTGATTCCGAGAGGAAGACTGGAGGGAACACGCCTCTCATAAAGTCAATTTTGATAGGAATTCTCGTCACTCACAAGAGCACAACCCCACTTTCAAACTTGAGATGTAGCTTTAATTAACTTGAGCACTAATAAGTAACACGACCTGTTGGATTTACACTTTGAGCCAATCAACACAACAGCATTCAAATTAAAGCAAGGCATTCATTTTAAAAATGTAATGCAAGGGTCCTCCTTATCCCTTTGAAATTTTCTAGTACTATTACCAAGGATCCTATACCTCAATACTTTAATTGTATTTATGTTCGAGCCGTTGAACCAGTGGAAATAACTAATAATGCAAACAATCTGTCAGGCTAATTGCACAAAAATCTTCTACATATATAAATACAAAACTTTAATTCATCATAAATATGATACTAAATTAAAGACTCAAAGTTACAGTCCCGTTCTGGTAAAACCTCATTTACATATAGTGTAGTATAACATTAGGTATCCAATTAATCTTGTGATGAGCACAGGGACCTATTTTACTATTATGCAATGCTGTATATACTTTAGTACACAGAGAAAGAATGGACATGTCACAGGTCAGATTTCTGGTCTCAGTTTACATCACCCATGAAATCAACGTGTGAAAGTGTAATTAATCTACGCACTATGCATAAGAACTCTTCCTATTTACTTATGTACATCATGTTGTCTGTGTCTCTACATTAAGTATTGACGATGGCTTATTATGTGGTCCTTTCTTCTAATCTCTATCTTGGGAAGTCCCTAATACAGTCTCACTCACGATCGAGGAAGACGAAGAAACCGTATTTATACTGACAAACGTAACATAATCTGCTCTGTGCTGTGGAACGAAAAGTGTCTAATTGCAGGCGGAATGGAAAATTGAACCCGAGGAGATACATCCTTAAACTTATGTTGCCTTGCTTTGCTGAGTTTCTTCATCTTCAAGTTGAAATGAGACGCCTTGCGTGTTGTACATTAAGACCCCAGTTATCTGCATTTTCTGAAGGAGCAGGGCAGGTGAGTGAATCAAGTAACTGCATAAAACCATTGCATTACCATACAATATACCATATCTAGCTAATGTACACGTAGATTATGTAATAGGTACCTTAACTTGGCTTTAGGTGGAATACAAAGTAATCCTGTTTGAATGGAACGATGAGTAAGTCTGACTTGACTTTGTCTTTAGGCTTGATTGGATACAAATTCGACCTCAGAACAAAACAGGAAGGACATGACACCATTCAAGACAACAGCAAGCTACATTTGTATAATTCAAGCCAGACCAGTGGACTACAAAAACTAATTTTAAATTAACAAGTCTTTCATTTTTTTTGTTTTAACAACCTAATTTCACTTTTAAAACCAATTTAGTATGATCTTTACAAAATCTCTACAATATAAAACACTTACATGTAAGGTATTGTAACATACTTTGGTTTTTCTTCCTTGATGAATAGATTTCCGAAAGTTCATTATTTACGCACCTGAACATTGAAAATGTAATACTATTTTGCATTACTTACTTTTATGGAATTATCTCATTTATTCAATAACCTTCATACTATATGTATGTACTATATGTACAAATATGTGTAAATGGATCAGGTAGATACACAAATACACAGCAATAGATGTAGATAGTATTCTTCCTTTCTACATGTTATAATTATCCTTAAGTACAAATATGCCAACTAGGGAAGACAATAAATGCTTAACAAAACAGAATAACTACAAGCTATTTAGAATCAAGGTTACGCTGTTGATTAAAATTATACAAAATCACTGCGTATGTACGAAACCAATTATTATGTAAAGTACGAAAATGCAAACCTTACAATGGAAATTAGTAACACGCACCTAAAAGTTAATTAACCTCTATTCTGTAACAGGACTGAGTACAGTAGAGATATTATATAGAGCTTAGTAATAGACTGCAGATACGTTTTATGGAGAAATTATATATGAATAATAAATATATGCTCTAGTTTTATGATTAGAATTTCGCCGCCTTCATATAATTTGATCGTCCATGATCTGTATAGCTGTCAAAACTAATTGCTAGTGACCTGTACAGTAATTACGGCTATAAAACAGAATAAAAACACTTACATTTGTTGAGAGTTGATTGGTAAGCGTCTGAACTTTTTCCTGAGCGTCAGAAAGGTCGCGTCTCAATTTTCGTATTTCGTAAGCTTGTTTATCTTCTTGTGTGCTGTATATGGATGAGGCTGTCGATACCAAACTCAAAGATGATCCGCTGACTAAAATTTACAATTTATTTCATTGTTAGATTAGAACATGCGTATTTATATTGGATATAGTGCATAATTATTTCTTAATTAACCAAGGTGAAAAAACATTAGCATAGTTACTTTTAGATCTCTATATACTTATAAATAGATATAATAAATATAATAATACAAGAAAAATCAACATTTTTGATCTATATTTGTTTCAAGGATGCAATACCAAATAAAATATGTCTATTCAATTATCTGCTAAAATCAAAGCATTATTAAGATTCTAGCCTTCTCAAAGAATAAAATTATTAACAATTGATTTAACGAATGTTAAAAAGGATCAAAATTAAATGCTTTACAAACATTTCTATATAAGCATTATAAATAATATTGTATTTTGCGAGATTTTTATAATTCTAATAGATATCAACTATCAAAACGAGGATTAAACAAGTTGTTAGTACTTATTCATACGGGCTATTAACGCTATTTAACAATTCCCAACATACTCATTCATTGTTGTGCAGCACATAGGAAACAATAATATAATTTAACACTTGTTATTCGTGTACAATAAGAATTATTTAGTAATAAATTTTCCGCTTGTCCTATTCCGGACAATTTATTTATTAAAATATTTTTTGTGTATTCTTTATTTCATCTTATCCTATTACTAACGAAGTAGTAAACTTATTTCTGAGAATGTCGTAATATCATAGATGTTATATAGGTAATAAATTCCATGGTAAAAGTATTGCTGTCTTACTCTCGTCTTCTTTGGTGGCAATTTTAGCTAAGAATCCCGAATAAGGGGACATGCTGAGGCGCACACTGTGACTGCTTGCAGGTGTTGATGAATACGGCCCTTGTCCAACACCACACATTCTACAATAAGTAAGAGAAACATGAGTTATTGCATCGTACATTTTTGAAGATGAGGCATTAATGCGAATCATATTATAATAATATCTATTAAGTATATTCATCTATCTCTCTTCCAATTGCATTTTATTTTATAATCGTTTGTTTGGCATAGGGAAGACAAACTGCCCACACTAAATGCATTTCAATATAGTAAACGTTGTGTATCATTTTTACAGCCAAGTCACAAGAGGGAAATGTGTTAATCCATAATCTATAGTCATTCTCTGGTTTGGTTAACCTAGTGCACCACAATAGAATTATTTTAAATGTAAAATGCATCCAATATTATATTTGGCCGTTGAATTACTATTCTCGAGCATTATGTAATGCATAACAGAAGTACCTACATAAACATTGTCATATTAACTTATCTTCCTTATTATACTGTGTCTGATTACTTAATATATTTCATTGTTGTAAGTCAACTGCGGATTACCAGGGACTCGTCTTTACATTGCTAGTTCAGCTCGACCAATACACTGCAAACGTTGGTCTCTTCTAATTTTAAAATTTCAAAGATGCAGTATCAGCGTATTTATACAATGCACGTAATATAATCTTATGTATGCCTTTCGTTCATTCCTACCACTAAACAATTCGTAGTTTATTGATTGTGTGCCCTTATAAGGGAAGCGGAATTCCAACACGCCTCTGGGCCATAACACTAAACAGTACAGAACAGAGTACAATACCACAAGTGTGTGATGCACTTGAGTCAATATTCGATTGATCTCTGCATCACAATCTCGAAGCTGGACTGGAGATCCTTATAATCTCATTTGATTGATTTCTACGTCCATTCACAAAAGGTGCCTTTAAAAAACATATTAGAAATATATTTTTTGTTTCACTTCCCATTTGGGAGTTGAGATAAGGAACGCCTAATCTTAACATACCTATGGCACTTTTTCTTTTGCGTCAATTGTAAATATTTACTTTCATAAGCTGCTACAAGATGAAGTTAATATACCTTGTACAGATAAAAATTGATTAATGATAATATAATGTATCAAATAATTTGAAAATTTCATGTATATTGAATTTGATAGTTGCATGAAAACATTGTAAAATAACCTACTAGAGTACACTTCGGTTACTCTAGTGCCCTAGTCAAATTTTGTTCCAACAGTAAATGACAAAAATTCCCATATCAGATATGATCCGAAAAATAGCACATCTTAAAGGAAATATTATAATTCTAAGGACACACATTTCCCTCCAGGCTTACGAGTAGCTGAATTTTGCCTTTTGGTAGCTTGATGTTTATCCCACCCATACCTAGATTTTATAGATACCTATTTAATAACAAACAAAATGTATAAATTTTTGTTTTTATAATGTGATAATTATTTATATACATGTAACATACCTAGACGCAGCTACCTGACTTGGGGACGTTGGCATGTTATTTGAATTTGGAGATATTGGCGAACTATAATAAGAGTCATCTGTCCTTTGTAGCATTGAAGGATACAATTTTTCAGACTTGGTGGATCTGTAACAGAAGTAATATATGTCATTAGCCATTTACTATATTTAGTGAAATACTAAAGCACAGGAAAATTAGAGTACCTAGGCACTTATTTAAGTCCAGCGGACAAAATTGAATAAATGCATGATGCATAATTGCTCAGGGAGACCTGTCCATGAGATACGTAAAAGGTATTGCATAGGACACACGTACCGCAGCACAAAAAATAATAACGTTAAACAAAGGAAATAGCAAAAATTGCCTTGTAAATTGTAGACTGGATAACATACTGTAAACTGTATAATATGTAATATTAACTTGAATTCAGTAAGCATACCCACTTTAATTTGTCAATGAAAGTCATTGACATTGAAACAACATTGAAACAATATTTCCCCTGAACTTTGGTAGTCATATTGACAATTAGAATTATTTAGTTACAAATCAAACAGTTAATTAAATTTTCGGCAAAGAAAGATGAACATAGACATAATGTATAGACCGGTATCAAATTATTTAAGTTTGTTATAATATTGAATTATAATATTGATTGTGTGTATACTATATATAATATACTTCATTTAGCCTTTAGGAAATCATGGAAACGAGCTGCTGTCCTTTCAACAAAATTATAAATGACTGGCTGAGTTGCATAGTTGTTTCCAACAAGGATTTTGTTACCTAATTAAAATTAATTGGCGAGTTAGTATGGAGAAAGCCGAAAACACAAAGCTCATTAGCTTTCAACGTTATTTACCAAAACAGTAGAGCGATTCATTTCAATGTAAATATTGAACGTGATTCAATGATTCAATTACCTTGGAAATGTCCTTTCTCTGAAATGACTATTGTGCAAAAGTGGAACAGAATACAGATAGTTGTTGAGAGTACACCAATTATTTATCAGAGATTTGTTAGTAGTAGTTGGTAGTAGGTGGTAGTAGTAGGTTAGGCATCGAAATCCGAAAGGGAAAGTATAAAGAGAGACAAAAACAAAAACAGAGTTAGAGTTAGAATTTAGTTTGTAAACACACTTATTGTTAGTAATTCCATCAACCATTACAATTAATTGTTACTTTTTGTTCCATGGCATTATGTATCAGTATTACAACGCTAATCAATGGAAACAGCATAAAAGGCAACGAATATTTTTAAGTATCCTATGTGATAATAAGCAACATGCATTGGTGAGCACAAAAACGAGTTTTTAGTTAACAGAACTTAAGACGGTTAAATAAATGGCACTGTGCTAATTATATAGTACCAGTAGTAGATAATTATTAATTAATTGATACTTTAGCTTAACTTAGAAAAACAAAAATGATAAGCATAGGCCGGCAGATATTAGTAGGCCTTCATCGTTTGCGAACACAGAGATTTGAGAATGCTAGTTTAATCATTATCAGAGGCTTTCTTACTTTTTTGGTTAAATTAACAAAACAGAAATATGAGAATTTAACAGACACAAAAGTACCTATAAATTACTCAATTGTAGACCGTATTGTCCTTATTCTTACCTTATACTATTACTTCGGTTAAGTCTTGGACTTCGTGACGGACTTGTATCTCTCTGGCTATTAGTTATTCGTCCTTGCGTCAAGCTATTAGATCGAACATCTCGGAGTTGTGCAGCTAATGAGGAAGTGGAACTCAGGGATTCCAAGCTCTCAGCTTCAGTCATGCTTCCTATAAAGTGAATGCATGAAAATATGTAATTATATCAACTTTCGTGTACTATATTTAATAATAGTAAATTAATATGAAAATGTGACCACCAATTATTCTGTTTTCTAGCAGTATTATTTTTGTGCATACATATTGTGTGACAGTGTAAACTAAACTGAAACTTGTATAATTTACTTTTCTTTCGCTCAAGTTCTGTATAAAGCCATAAATAGTGGTTAAGCGAGAAAATTAGAATTTTTTATGCTTTATACGTACATTTGGGGTTCTCTTTAGAGATAACATCTCTAAAGCTATTTTTTAGATTTTGTTTAGAAAATTTTGTCTCTGCTAAATAAAACGCTTATACTCTAGGTATTTTATTCATTTGGAAATATTCTTATGATGTTTTACTTTTACATGTATAGCGTAAATATGAGTGATGGAAAAATTTGGCAGCCACCACCTAATAGAGAATTCAATACAACGCAACGACCCTGAAAAGTTTGTTATAGCTTTGTAGGATACACATTGTATTTGTGTGCGTATTGCGTATGGTAGTGAAATGGTAAGATCAGAAGCACTTGAGTTAAAAGTAGTTTTTTAGTCTAAACATGGAAAATAGTTAACGCAGGCAGCAGCTGAAAGTTACGTTTAGGTACCAATAAACGTTACATCTAAAGTTCAGATTTTCAACTGCTGAACTTTCTGAACCGCATGTATATTATGTGAATTACAAATACTCACTTATGGTATATATTACGTATACTACATAAATTTCTACTAGGTAGGTTAAGTATTTGTAGTACGCATGGTGCGTAGCTTAATGTTTCATCGAATGAAAACTAACTCAAATTTCTAAGCACTGATGGGATCCCTGAGCATTTATAATGTAACGTTGTACGAAATTCTATGCACTTGAGGGATACTTGTACGATACAAGCATTGTCTGTAGCTCAGTAAAAACAATAATAACTTACAGAATCTAATTGGGACGTAAAAAAACATAGCATTTGCAATTTTTAAATTGAATAACGTTATGATGACCTTTTTGACTTCAATTTCACATCTGCCAGAAAAAATAGGTTTTACTAAAATTGTTTTGTTGGAAACTGCTATACTGTGGTTTCTTGGCACGGGGCTCTGCATAGCTAGTATTCCGAAGAAAATAAGTGCCGTTTCAATTCCCTTAGTGGCACATCAGCCTTTGTAAGTTGAATGCGAGTCGAAAAATATTTGAGCGTAGAAAAGTGAAGAAAAGAGGGATAAAATGAAGTAAGGGAATGGAGAACAATAAATCCGATTTCACACTTCTCTCTCACTTGGAGACGAAAGAAAGGACAGCGTAATATTATTGGTATAAGTGCATCCCTGCCTTAGATGTTAGAACTTTCAAGTCAACTATCTGTTCTCTGGTAATGGTAGTAGTGTTACTACGCTATTAAACGCCTGGGATGGGAATCTTGATCTAAAACTTGACTTTTCCAAGAATAAACTTAGCTTTCGCTCGTAGGAAAGTTGTACAAATACAAATTGCACTCTTGTCTTCGACAACCAGAGTTTTCCTCTTCACTCTCCTCCAGCCTTTTTCTCCAGGCATTCATTCTACTTTTACACTCTGGGTGAGTGTATTTTCGATTTACCATTGTCGCATTCATTTTCTATTTTCCTTCTTACTTTTAGTGCAATAATCCCATTCATTTCAGACCTAAATATCTCCGAATCCATACAAACTCTCTCTTATGCCCCTTTATACCAAACACTTAGCTTTCTATTTCTATAGCACCTATTACGCACACTTCTATTATTTATAACGAAATCCTACGCAAATTATTTTCCCATTCTCACTAAACTAATTAAAATGCTCTTTCAATCATCTTGTGCTAATGACAAGTTTACATGCTGAACTGATTTCCTTCTTCCATTTCCTTCTTACACTAAAGTGTGGCCAAACCATTTTAATTCCCCTAATTTGGATATTATATTTTTTCAGTAGCTTAAAAATCATAGCTGAGTTCCCCAAATATTTAGTTATGCTAAACCTGCTTCCAAGCTTTTCCTTTCTTCGCGCAAAACCCCGGAAAGCATTTTAATGGCACTTAAGTACCCATTTTATGCAATGGACGTGATTTATTGAGTATGCTCCCTATTCCAACCAAAGCAATTCTTATATGCGTGCATATATATTTCTAAAATTTATTTTGATCATTACCCTTCAGTTGAATACCTCTTCATATTCTTTTGCTATGGTCTACATACAATGTCTAGCCCTTGTGATTACCATTTAGATCAAGATTACAGTATTATGTTATGTTGATCAAATTTGGTGCAACATAATTGTACAGTAAAGTACATATTAGTTTGACAAGGAAAGGAAGGTAAACGCATCGCATAGCTATACAAATGTAAGATTTCATCTGCTCACATTAAAAATTCCTGGTCTAACATTTATTTTCGATGTATTTATGATTGCAGCATTAATGGGCGTAGTCATTAAAAGAGAAAAGCTAGAAACAGAATGCAGTAACTGCAAATTGCCTTCTAGGCTTAACATCTACCCAAATCTTTCTTATAGTGCCTATTATAAATAAGTACCCACTCCAGTCGATGAATGGTGCTCTACCGTTCTGTACTGTTTTAGTTTATGTTTCATAATAAATTCAAGCAAGATAATAATATAATAAATCTTAATATAGCGCTGTAAAATGACTGTGAGATGCTTTTTTAAAACTACGTATAATTTGGATGGCAGTACCAATTCGAATATCTTTGGCTTTGAGGCTCTGATACAATCTACAGCAACATCTTAACACAAGATGCACCTATTTATATGAAAAAGTTGTGCATACAGAATACAGATTAATAATAAAATATCAATTAATCAGCCAGAAGTAATAGTAAATGTTATATATAATGCTTCCTCTAAAGAATATGGTAAAACTGATGCACAATTTGCTCAGGTTTTATTGGAAAGCTTTAGGTTTTGTGCGTAAATATGAATATACCTTAACCTGAAAATAGCAGTCTAAGTGTCCAATACGTCATATTACAGTGGAGTAAAAAACGTCACCATTAAAGGTATATTGCACTTACAGGATCCATAAAAGTGCAATAACTTGTATTAACTGTACTGGCATAGTAATGCATAGAAACTGGCGTTTTGGTAAGAATTTTGGATGAGAGACCGATATTAAAAATGATATCCATAATAAATCCAAGCTAGGGAATTTAGATATATCGTATATTGCAATAAATGAGGGCTTGATAAGACTGATGGATAATAAAATATGAAAGTGATTCGCTCGTGTAGACTAGAAAGAATACCAGTACATTGTGCATTGTACCAGTAATATATCTAAAAAGGGAAAAGTAAAACCCAAGAAAAGTTTGCATTTAGTACATAGTACACGTAGTCTAGCTGTAAATCTCATGACATGATGCAAAAGATATAATACTTTATACAAGGGGAAATAAATATCAATAGTTTTCCAATATGGTCTAAGATTATATGCATTATGTAGTGAAGAGTATACGGCATATTGTTGTGGATAGTTTAGTGACCTGACTTGGCCTGGTGGTCTGGTCTGAAAGAAAAATGTTTGACAAAGAACGAAGACGGGGAGAGAGCAACATGGACAGTTTCCTATTTCCTGAGTCGTGACTACACCATTACATTAAAGATAGTACTACTGTGTACATTGCAGTAGTATGCTCTAGTGTAGTAAGTAGTAGATGGGAATGGCATAGAAGTAATATGTATACATGAGCGGAGAGGACAAGGAAAGAGTTCTCTAACTGAAGTGAACTACTTAAGAGCTCAAGAGAGAAAACTCTATGCGGAAAAGTTGGGGATGAAGATGGAACTTAGTTGTCTTGTAGTTTACTAGTTCCCAGTCTTCCAAAGGAAAAATTTCAGACGAATCTAGTAAGAAAGTGAAGAAGATTACTAAAATTAGTCGATAGATTCACAGACCTATCCGGTATACTATTACAACGGAGCCAAATACAGATTTCTACAGAATGTATATCGTTGCGCACTATACTAAATATTTTAGTTACTTACTCACTCATATAATAAGTATGTTAGTGATCATGCATAGTTAAATTATATAGCAGTATCTGCATAAAATAGTATGTGTATCAATATCTCTTATTAAATATACATACGTACGAATGAGTAATATCTATCCCTGCAGTTGTTAGTTATAACTGTAAGTAGGGCTATAGGAAGTTGCTGAAGCTGACAGTGAATGCATGTCAATTGAGGCAGTTGAACTTTCTCCCAACAAATTACAGAAAGTACACTCGTTTTCTTCGGAAGACAACGTAACGGTTATACATTATACAATAATGTTATGTATGTACTATATACTAGGTGTAGTAGTAGTATGATTAGAATAAGTAGCTAGTTACTTATCTATTGAGCTTTTTCTTGCACAAGGCCACAAGGGGAAATATAAGCTTATGTATCTAGATTGAGAATATAATGTAATATTACCTCCAACAAGACGATTGGGAGCACTGTTAATGGATGCGGCATATCCTGTGCTGTGTCTCATCCAAGAATATGGACTGGCATTAGCTGCGGCGGAGGCAGCCGCAGCGTAAGCTCGAATCTCGCCGTAGTTAGAATAGCCGCCAGTGTCACTGAGTGAGCCATCGTTGATAACTTTATTGTAGCGAGACATTCGCTCTTTGCTCGCATTTGGAGTTCCGTAGATTTGTGAATGTTGCTGGTGTTGGATGGCAGCCAAGATTGCAGCATATTCGGCAGAAGAAGAAGCTCCTTTAGGAAGACTCTGTGAGCCCAACATTCGCTCTCGCAAACTTTGGGAAAGTTGTGCTGCAGTTGGGGTCGTCAAGGATAAGGACTTGTAGCCAGGCGGTTGGTTGTGAGTGCTTTGGGAGGAGAAGGAGCCCGAATTGCGGGAACATGTCGACGAAGCGTACTCCATGTCACCGGCCAGACTTCCGTTGTCGCCGTGCAACTGCTGCTGCTGATGGAGGTGGTGGTGGTGACTGGAAGGACTTTGGCACTGGGACTGTTGTTGCTGACTGAGTTGGTGCTGGAGGTGCTGCTGCTGTTGCTGATGGTGTTGGTGGTGCTGGTGGTGACGACTGGTCATTTCGTGCAAATCATTCGTCGTCTGAGTTCCACCGCTCACCTTCACCTTCGTCCTTGGCTTCGGACTGGAAGCAACAGGACCCATGGATGTCATAATTATCTGACCGTAGGGGTTCTGGGCGGAGGAAGGACTGGAAGAATGACTATTGGCACTGGCCATGGCCAAAGCTGCGTGTGCTTGTTTCAGTTCCTCGGCTGTCAGCATTTCTTTCATCCCTCCGAGCGACTTGCCATATTTGGCGGAGGAACTTCCTGATGAACCGAGTCCACAGGAACTCGACTGAGGACTGAGACCGTTGCTCGTCCCATTTCCAATGGAACGCCGGATATATCCGAAATTCGGTTGCTGTTGCTGTTGGGAAGACGAAGATATAAGCTTCGTTGGATAAGTTCTTTTAGTTTCTCCATTGCTTCCACTTCCACTACTTCCGTTCGTGCCGTGGTGGCTGCGATGACGTTCTTTATCTCTCTCATCCTTTAGCATTCTTTCAGCCATCTCTTTCCCATAGTATTCTTCCTTCAATCCTAACAGAGCAATTATTATAAAATAACATCATTAGTATTTACAATCTCATTTGTTTTAATATTTTATCTTCACATTCAATGAAAACGAAAATATTTGGCATATGATTATATAATATTGAAATTGTCAAAAAACAACAATATGACAGGCAAAAATGCACGTGCCAAACTACATCATACGGAAACGTAATAACGTTCCCGGATTGATGCTATCTTATTAGCATGGCCAACTTATTTTATGCACCCAAACCAAGATTCATAATACTTAAGGGCGAAAAGTATGGAAACTAATGTAATAAAATTCTTACAATAATAATACATAGCACACTTTCAACGAACTTTATAACGAGATTCACATTATGAATACTTTGATTCTACGAAGTTGATCTAATCTCAAAGCTCATCTCATCTTATTTTATAATATTTTCATTTTACTTATATCTCGACCTAGCCTGTCTATCAGAGTCCATGCCATAGTCATGCAAGACAAGACACCAAATGAAAGTGCTCTAACGAATACTACGAACAAAGATCAAAGCAAGTAGACTTTCCTTATTTATTTTCAATCTGAAATCAGTAATTAAGGTCTAATTATGCGCGAGTGTGCATTTAGTTTGAACAGAGCACCATCGCATGCTCATCTCTCGCTCGTCTCTCTGTGTCTGTTCACTCTATCACACGATAATCAGATTGGCTCATCTAAAAGACAGAGAGAGCCGCCCGCCCAACAAAAGCTCTTTCTATCTGATAAATCATCGTCGGCCAAAGGCTGCCCTGCAGATTGTAATTGTAACCAAGCTTCGGTGTTCGGAAGTGAGGCAAGGCAAGCTGTTTAATCAACTTTCGATAGCAATGGCACGGATCTTCCTTTTCATCTCTACCTTTGCTACTTACAACTTACACGCATACATACCGTACATTCTTATAACTCCAAGCTAAAAACTCAACATCCAGCGTACATACGACCACGACTCATTTAGCGTTTGAATTCATGAGCAAATCCAATCCTATTGCGTACAATGAAATAACTAGGTATTTGGTCTTTAGGTCTTCCCCATAATAATAGTTGAGAGACACGGGAGATGAAGATAAGAAAGAGAAATAATACAAATGAACTTTTACCTATCATCCCTTTTTTGCTCTGTTTGGCATCACCCAGACTATTTTTCATAGATTTCCCCTCGGTTTTCTTTGAACTTGAACTAGAGGAGTTGACTCCATGATGTGCATGAGGATAAGTCGAGTGCGATTGGATTCCATTGCTCACACCATAATTGATCTGCGTTGATCCGGCTAAGCTCCCGGATTTATCTCTAACCGCAACTAGTCGACTTGAACTCCCATTACCGTCTGCTGAAGAAGATCCGCCAGAACAACTTGAATTCCGAGTGTAACCATTGCTCTCTTCTCCTTGTCCCTGATGTCGTCCAGATGATTGTCTGAAACAGATTAAACAAAACCATAAGTACTTAATTAATCTACAAATCTCAACAGGATTTCGCTACTTCGTAAAATTAAATATGTAGATACATAAAGAACTGTACAGAACTGTACAAACGTGCCTATTTCCTAAAAAGTAATTTTATACACTGTGACCTTTCTGTTAAAAAGCAATTGTT
>JAQFYC010000222.1:0-70565 GCA_034694165.1 Tomocerus mixtus
CATTATATCTAGTGTAAGTTTTACTTCCCTGGGGGGTGCTTGAGCACCAAAAGCACCATGGGCGCTACGCCCTTGATACTACTAGTAAATTAGATTTACACATATGCTGCCACTATACTACAAGATAATAACTGAACTGCAATTTAATAGGTCACAATTTATCCAGCGAGGGCATGGTACACGTGGAGTAGAAAAAAGCTGCACAATTCACTCACATTTGCTCGTTCCAATCCACGCTCTTCATACATAGAAATTAGAACACTGAACAGAAAGATGGTACATACATATAAGTACAATTGTTCAGGATTTTGTATGTGCATATATGCATGATAGATTAAACACTTATTTATATGAGTATCACAGACAAATAAAATTGCCAGACAAATCAGCATGAGTACATTTACACTTGTAGAATAAAGAATAAATATTCCCATATGCTGGCTTGTATTTGTAAGTTAGCGTGTTTGTAAACTTCATATTAATTTTAAGCATGTATGAATGGGATATTTATATTTGCAATCAAAATGTATCCGCAGACATTCTTGTCATGGTACACAATATACTACATAACTAAACATAAGTAAGTCTAAGGGTGTTACGTTGCATTTCAGTTGCTCATCGTGTTAGAAATGTAAATAGACATTAAAGCATGTGGTTGCGTTAAGAGATACACAGAAATGCGTGTCTCTTTCAGATATTGTGGTAGTTATAAGGAATAATATTAAGTTAAATTATTTAGAATGACGGAAAATAGGGCTTGCAATTGAATCCAACCAGTGAAGTCAAAGTCAAAGCAAGTCAAGTTGCTTAACTGAACTATGTCGACTCGACTTCAGAATCAAATATCATGCTTCTTTCTCTCTTAAAAGCTTAGCCTTTTCCTGTGCTATATAAGCCGTGTCATTTTGTTTAGATTGCAAACTGGCAGAAAATATAAGGAAAATATAATAAAGCTCGTTTGAACACTAACAGAGCAACATCTGTCTATGTATGCTATGTAATCACAATCACAATGTTAACAAATACAGCCAGTCTTTTAGATGGTTTGCTAATGCTGCTCTGTCGAGTACGACACACGTACTTAAACTAGAATAGAGTAGGTACAGTGTGTCTTTAAGCCGAAGTGTTATTAGTCCAAGGCAAAGATACGCTCCGATGATTGTAAGGATTGCGTCATTATTAAGTAAACTGCTCTTTTACTTTTACTGTATGTATACTGTATACAAGTCTCACCAATGGAAATATGGATGGAAAGAAATGCAGCTCGTTCATAAGTATAATATAATCTGCTACCCTTTGTATTTATTTGCTTACAGAATTTGTATCACCACCATTGCCATTACATTTTGTATTCATATTTTCTGTAGATAGTAAATAGGCAGGCAATTCTTTGCGTGTATTACAGCAATAAGCTGAGCCATTGACCATTCTAACTTCGGATATAATACTTATGCTCAACTGCGTGCATTATAATGGTAATATCAATAGAGCACAGTTCAGCAAACTTAGAATTCCCTTTAGACACATTAAGTACCTAGGTAGTTAAAGTAGAAGTAGAAATGTGCATGTGATACACTTGGAATAATTTATTCTCCTTAACAAAGCGCAAACAGGATACCTACATAATATTATGTTGAGTTTTGACTTTTCTATTGCATTGCATTTTGCACTCTCTTGGTTTGTATTTTCATGCATTAAATGAATATATTATTATTTGCAATTCTGTAGATAATCCACTCACTCTCTCGTATTTTAAAGAGCTATAGCTGCAGCGTGTAGCATATAAAGCTAATTCATTTGACACGGTACCATTTTTACTACCAAAAAGTAGGAATAAGTTTGTATTACTAGAATTGCTGATTCCGCAAACGAGGACAGACTGCAATTTTCCTTGATTAATGTTCCAACAGACATATATAGGTAACGACATATGGAAATAAATGACAAACAAGATATACTTTCATTGAGAAAGTGGGTAGTAAAAAGACACCATGCTGATTGCTATTGATGGCTCATGTGATGAGATTTGATGTTTGTGTTGACTGTTGACTTATACTGGGACGAGAAATGTTGACGGCTTTTAGTGCACGCACATGCTATAATGAATTCGAATGGAATCCTCGAAAAACTATCCACCTACAAGCAATGTACTCGGTAATAGGGAAGTCGTCACATGAAAATACATATATTGGGTCTTGCTAGTATATGCATACATTGTACATAAATATAGATATGTACACACACGCACCTATTTAGATACATTGATTATTTATAACCAGTACACATATGGGGAATAGAATCTAGTTCTAGTTGTTACTGTCAGTAAAAGTACTGCGAGAAGTCGAGATGACTGACATTTACATAAATACGGTATTTACATACCTACACACAATATTTCCCTATATGCCTACATACATATCTATTATGTAGATGTTGAACTATTTATATTTAGATCGCCACGAATATTCATATAGAAAATACAACGAAATTACATCTTTAGCTGCTTCTATAGATATTGTGGCTGTGCAATGTTACATACTGATGTTTACTTCATACTACACCTACAATAAATATAAAGACTTGTGGTCGTGCTTATGTAAGTTTCTCGTATTCTCTAAAAATGTATTACACATTGTATCTGTATATAAATGAACGGATTTCTAACCAAGTATTGCTTTTGGTTCCGGTCCAAGATACTCCAGCCAAAATCCGAGACAGTAGCAGGGTTGTTGTATAATAAAATACTTAATTTGATTTGATATACTGTAGTACTGCACTGCCTCTATCTCTGTTTAGATGTGTTATATAATTGCAGTGAGTAGAAAGTAGTAGACAAGTAGATAGTTAGACTTTGTTTACTATCGCAGAGGTTGGTTGATATTACATTTTCTGACTTGACTTGACTTAACTGTATCAAAACTTCAATTTGATTGAAAACATATTTCATGATGAAGTGCAGCATTTCTCGGTTGTTGTGTACTACAGAATTGAGAAATCGACACTTGAAGGATGAAGAGTATATATTATGTAGTATTCGCTGATTTAGTGGAGCACATACTGTGTTGCTTTATCTAGAGTTGTTGTGTAGGTGCTACAGGACCGAGCGTAGGAGATCTAAAAACTAAGTAGGCACTTACCTGTTCGTATTTATTTCATGTCTACTGTCTACGTGAAGGTTCGTGCCAAAGCTAGGCAATCCCCCTTGTACCAATTAATTTGAAGTAAATAGAGCACTTACCTAAATGTACGTAGTACGTGGGCTACTAATTTTTTAATGGAATTAATTTTTCCGTGTAAGTAGGTACAACTTTCTACAACAGATTCGGCTGTATGCTGAAGCACTAACATTACTTGGATGCTGAAATTATTGAAAATACCCCTACATTATACGAAAATTTTGTTTCATGAATTATTTTTGTTAATTAAATTCATGAGCCAGTAAGTTCAGACTCTTCAGACTTATCTTCTTGTGTATAAATATATGCAAAGATAATTATGGATAGGAGTTCTTTATGGATAATAATTATTATGATATGCCATGAGTCCTAATTGCGTTTATCTCAAAGGATCATTTATCAAGTTAGTTTGTTATTTGTTATATGATATGTCACATCAGTGCATGCATAGTGTTTTGGAAGGAAGAGGGAAGATGACATAGACTTCGTAGGCTGTTAAGACTAATGATACGATTATGATGACATTACGAGTAATTTGCTCCCGTGTTGGTGAACGATAGAATAAAAAAGTCTTCTTCCCCAGTCAGCTTGTCTCACAGGAGGAAATAAGCAATAAGGATCCTCACAAGCAAAGTATTGTGCTAAAGATAAAGTGCAGAGAAAAGTTTTGCTTACGTGTGCAAGTCGAATGCATATTTTCCAACCCTTTTAAGCCAGGGACTTCCTCCCGGAGAGCTCCTGGCACTTTTCGGTGTATTTGGAGTTTTTACAGTTGGAGTGCTGCTAGAACTATCATTTGTCGGAGATTTAGCCGTTAGGCGTTGTGACAGATTCTGATAAGAGAATCTCAACGGAGATGGAATGAATCGAGAGCGACGCACTTTCACTTCTTCACTGTCACTCATTTTCAAGCTGTTACCAAAAAAGTCGGTTTCTGGCACTGATTTTTATATTCTTTTTTAAATGTTTTTATGCAATACGTCGAAATACTAGACAATACGATTTTAAAGATTTACCTATATGCAAATTCAAATTGAATTGTACTGGAAGGTAGGGGAAATTAAATTCCATCACCATAATTTACAATAATGTACAGAAATCCAGGAAACAAATATGTAGATCGCCAAAGGTCAAGATTCTTTGAATTCATTCCAGATATTGGAATTATTTTTCGTTCCAGTAGAGTGATTCCAGTCGAAGCCTAAATCAATTGATAATTATTTGCACGAAGAGTGTTCAATTATATTTTAATGACAACAATCAAGCAATATCTAATTTAAATCCCCCATTAATTGATTTCTGTAATTGTTTTCGTGTCTAATTAGTTTCACGCCTTAGCTTAGGATGATGAGACTGGCTGAGCTGAGATTGCTAATGAAATGAAGAGAGTCCGAGTAAAAGTGCACATGATGAATGAATTAGCTTCTTATGGGGTGTATAATGTTTGAAAGAAAATGATTAGCCCTGTAACATGAACATGAAACATGACATCAGTTTAGTGGACTAAATGGAAGAGAGAAGGAACTCATTCAGAATTTCATTAGGAGGAAATGCTAGGAAATACTAATCTGAAAGACAAACTGGGATTACACTGCATTGCCATTAAAGCCAGAGTGAAGTCAAAGGTAAACTTTCAGGATAGAAGCCGCCGTCCTGTCAGATTTCAGAAATGAATTACAGATTCAATGCACACAGTCTCAAACTGTGCGGAAGACGTGGGGTAGGCTACAGAAACATGGATTGAGGCTAGGCCAAGTGGAAAAGTCAACTTTAGCTTTCCTCAACGTTTCGTTGCAACCAGAACTCAGAACCAGACGGTTGCCAATAAATGCGCATACAAAATACCGGCTAAGAAAGCAATCTCCCACCTAAAGAACTTAATTCTTCGAGTAAAGCTTATTGAAGCACTTGACTTATATAGTGAATACACTAAAAACTATACACTGGGTTAAATCTCAACTCCAATCTGCACTGAATAAGTAATTTAAGGGTGTAAGGCTAGGCCCATACACTTCACAATCACAAAGCACAGCTCCGTCCGTAGCAAATGACACGGCACGTAAACGTAAATCTTGAAATGAATAAAAATTCTTGAATTTCCACAACTACGGAATTTAAAAGATCAAATTGAAATGACAAGAAAAATGATAGAAATCTGCACCGGTCTAGTTAGCACTTGGTATACCTTGTGTGTTAACTGCAAAATGGTAACTCAGAATCAAACTCCAATGATATATAGTATCTTGTACATAGAAACATAATACACTAAAGAACACTCCCAGGCAGGCAACGATTCAAGGATTGTTTGTATATTGTTCTGCGGCTCATAAGGCTCATTTAACTGTGAAATTAAATTCGAGAGAGATAAAGTCAATATAATCTGAAATGAATAGTAGTTTCAGTATGTGTGCAGTGTGCACTACTATGTTTTCTGTCTGTGTGTAATTAGTTGCGAGATTATTTGCATTGTACTTATCCTTCCCAGTTTATATTACTTTACATACAAAAGTAAAACAGGCAAGACAAATGAAAAATATGATCTCATGCCATATCATACCACACCAACCTAGTCCAGTCCAGTCTTTGCCTTGACTTGGTTAGCTTGACTTGAGTTGAGTTTACAGATTGTTATGTTATTTCGTCGGCACTAATTGATACAGAGAAAGGATACAGTTTTTTAACACATATTTTTTGCATGTAATCGTGTTCGTTTTGATAAAATATTAGTTATTAGCTATTACTTAGTGTAAGCTGTGCAGCAAGGTTGGGCACACAGCACAATGTTTATCTTAGCAATATTATATTCGCAAGGGTAGGAAACTATTATAAAAATGCATTACAAACTACTATTACAATAATGCATATGTAAGTACATCTTTATGCGTTAAGTGACTATATCTTTGACGTAAGATGAAATCAACTGTTAAAAAAATTCATAAGGTACTGTACTGTAAACACTAGGCACTACATATATTGTAAATGGGAGTTAGTTTTAGACTGATAAGTAGTTTATGCACGGATACACGTCTTGCTTGTACCGAAATTAATATATGAGCTCACGGCAATATTTATTGAGCAAGGCTTTGTCTAGTAAAACAAGAGACAAATCTATGCTAAATATTTTATATACACAAACCGATAAAGAAGTATGGACGTACTTAAGTATGTCTTGTGTATGTATTAACATTAACACCCTTCATATTCATAATATTATGCTACTGGTACAGAATTACTTATGTGATAAACGCTACTTTGTAGTGTAGTATTCTTATAGGATTATATTGCTATACGATTATTCTGGTCAATGTAAAACAGCGACATACACACAGGCCAAGGTTGCCTTTGGCTTGCATTTAATGTGGTCAAACTTTATGTCTATGTGTACCAAACTATATGAACAAAAGAGATATATGTAATAAGTATATAAGTATGCATTTAGTACATCCTAAAGAAGATATCAGCGAAATGGAGATGAGACCACATCCTACTCCTACTTTGTAGATTCCTAAGTTGTACAAATATATGTATTTCGTGGAAACGTAAAACTCATCAAACGAAATGGTAAACTGGTAAGTAAAGTAATGTACCTCAATATTTGCCAATTTCGGGCTCCAAATACTCACTAAAGATTTATTATATCGCACTTACATTAATATGTCCAATAATTCATTCATAATATTACATTTTACATATACTAAAATGCATATGAAGTACCTACACTACAACTAATACCATGCCAAAGTCAATTGTAGCACATCTTGGAAGATTGCTAAATCGATATGCTACAGTTTCAGAGAAGTTCTACCTACACATATGTCTGGGCTGGGAGTTTAGTACTGCGAAAAACGACCACTGACATATCACATTTGATAGAAATGATTAATACTCACTTTTCCAGTGTTTAAATATTATGCAATCTGAATCATAAACTCATTTCTCGATTTCTCTCTCCTGTAAAACATCATAAAGCAAGCTCATGATGTTTTAGGTACCTTTCTTTACTAGTATAACCAACACATACATGTATAGTTCACTGTTCACTATATATGGAGCATAAGGTTAAATCATATTGCAAATTATGTAGAAGATCATAATTGTAGGTACCTAACCTAATACAATTATATATATATATATATATATATATATATATATCTATGGTACCTTGGTACCTACTTTAAAAATTTCAATAAAAACCATTAAAATATCTTGTCATGTCTACTACAGATGGACGGACACATTTGCAGACGTCAAGGCGAGACTGCTAACTTAACTAATTTACACGAATTGTATATTCACTTTTAGTGGTGCCCTTTTCTATACAGAAAGAAGGTAATGTCTGCCTTCTATAATCAGTTACCTACAATATACCTTGTACCTTGTATCACACTTAAGGCTCATAATAAGAACATTAAGCAGTAGCAACAGTCAGGATGTTCCTAAGAACATTCCTAGGTACGTTATGTAAGCTTAAGTAATAAGTTAGTATAAGTCGCCAACAACCGAACCTCAACGTCATTATGCCTGTGTATATGACTACCGAATCCCAACAGCATAAAGTTATATGTAAAGTAAATCATTTCAGAAAGAAAACACTAGCCAAGTTTTATGTATTTAAGTGACAGTTTTTGTATGCATATATAAATGAGAAAGGTATGCTTAGTATCAGGGCAACAATCATAATCATCTACATCAGTACCAACAACTTTTACGTTTATAATATACCAAAATCTACAACAACCCCAGAAATGGAGCTTTTTTGCGTACAGTGCTTTAGTTTTAAATAATTAATTATTGGATGCATATCGCATGTATGTTTTGTATAGTAATTATGAGGGTATACGCATATTTACATTATTATGTAACATGTTAGCTTACTGTTGCCTATTGTCCACTACTTGTACAGAAACTTCAGAAACATACTAAAAAATGCTGCTAAAAATGTATAGCTACCCTTAAGAAATATTCAAAATTAAATTCTGAATTGGTGTGTTCGAATTCATTGAAAAGAAAAGATAGCTTACAAAAACAAGAAATGAAATTGTTGCACCAAAATTTTATATTAAAAAATTATGCAAATAAAAGTATATAAATAGCCTATCTACAAGACACTGCGCAACTTGCATAGTAATTGTACAGATTAGATAACTGAACACATTTAATGTGGACAAAAACTGGACAAAAGGTAACAATGCCCCTTGTGAGAATCGAACTCACGACCCCTGGTTTACAAGACCAGTGCTCTAGACCACTGAGCTAAAGAGGCAGCTCTGAGTCTCAGCTCAGAAATGCAGCCACTTCATACAAATAGCCATTTTGTATGCACAATCCAACTGCCTACCTGTCTCGGTTCCGTTTCCATTGTTCACTCACCCACATTAATAATTCTAATTCAGGTATTAACATTTTGGCAGCTATGTTTACTTAACAATAACTCTGATGCATTATCTCATTACATGCCTACTTACATTTACATCACATGCTTTAAACTAAACCTAAAGCTTCACTATTTTTGCTTTTGTGTTGTGCTGAGCCAAGCAAATGTACACTTGTGTAAATGCTTTGGCTAAATATATCCTTTAACGAAAATATATGTACATAATATATATTGATATATTATCCATACACAAAACACAAGCACAAGTACTACAACACAACATAACCAATTATATGTGATCATTTTGATTACGCAATTTGTCTATTAATATTCTCTAGCTTTGTGAAATACAAATTACATAAATATGTACATAAATTGCATAATATGTAATGTGGAGACTCGAGATATTTGTGAATATGCACAAACTTAAAATAAGTAATTTAATAAGAAACTGCTTCTATGCATACCACTACCATATATTGTAACCTTTAAATACCAATGCAATGTAGTCAAGTCAAGTACAAGATAGACGAATTACTGCTTGCGTAAAAGTTAGTTTCACTATGAATGAATGTTGTTTTTGTTGACTCGGCGTTTTATTGATAGGTTCATGCTTTCACTTAATTTAATCTTATTTATCTGATTACATAGCTATTTAGCTATTTAACTTGGACAATTATTCTTAAAAGCTGATGTACATAGCCAAGCGTAGCTACTGTAGGTAGATACTAATATTGTATCCGGCATAAAGACACTTTGGTCTTGGTATTGACCCACCTCTTCATGAAAATAAGCTTATCAAATATTTTGATCGAATAATAATTTTTTAATTATTAATTTTAATGTATATTATGTATGTATTTATTAGTATGCACAGTTAAATTTAAGTCGAATTTAAGTAAATATATTGTAATAAATCACTCACCAATTATAAACTAAACATTCTAATAGTTATATCATTACAATAGAAATTGAAAGTCACAAGGTACTAAGGTCTACTCTACTCTGATATGCACAGAGTACAGAGGTAACAGGTAGACAAATTAAAGAAGATGGTCTTGCAAAAAGAGGTAATATAGTTAGAGGAAAAGTTTTGGCTCTTTGTGATGCCCCGACAAAATCTTTTTCTCTATTTGTACTGTACTATTCTGCCTCTACTGTCTTGTCGTATGTGTATTACAAATTGAGAACATGAGGTCATGCAAGGGATTTAACAAAACCCCACACAATTAGCAACCGGTCAACTATATACATTACAAAATCATTTCTTATTCCATTACATAAATAATAAAAAATGAAATTGATGAATGAGTGAAAAGACTTTTGTTCAGAATACAAGCCAGACTCATAAAGGTAATACCTTGCTTATACTTAATTTACATTCTACTAGTGCTATAATTAGTCCAAACCCAAACACTGATTACGTGAACCTGTGTAAGTGTAAGTTTGGTTACTTCCGTTGTGATATACCTTTCATAACGTTATTGATTACGACGTTGAAAACCTTCTATACTATTACGTTACATGTTATTGCAATAGATAAAAATGTTGTCCCTTTCAATCAGTCTATTGTTTTAAAAACCTACACATCCTTAAACCACAGGTTCAATTATTGGGCCCGAACGTTCTTCGCTATTTACATTAACTATTCATACTGGATGAATCGCAAGTCCATATGTGATGAGTCAAATATGGACAATGTCTTAATTACATAATTATTAAACCATTGTATAATACTTTCTACATAGCTAGGGACGCCACTTTAAATGTACATAGATTTTATTCTAGTGTTAGTTAGGTACGTTATTCGATTTATTACAACATGGTGACGAACAGCACTTTTGGTCAAGTGCAATATCTATCTATTTCATAAGTAATGTAATACTTTGATTATTGGTAAGGGTTCTACAATAATTATTTTACAGTCAAAATGTAATTTTTAGTGTAAATGCAAAATGAACAAGCATATACATGTAAGGCAGTACACTAGACTTCAACGACACAGCGTGGCGTCTATCTGCGTTAGCGAAGGAAGGGCCAATTTTATACGCCTTCTGTAGTTTGGATCTTTTCCATTTTGCCAAATGGGATTTCGCTCTAAGTAAATGGTCTGCAAATGGGAAATATGGCTCACGTTATTTAATTGACCCCAATCTTCGACAAGGTTGTCATTAAACTGAAATTAAAAGAAAACATATTAAGGGCCTTAAAAAAATTATATTTTTAATTACGGCTACTTGTTAAAAGTAAACCTTACCCATAGTTCTTGCAATTTGGCCAGGTCACTCATGTTTTCAATATTTTTGATGCGGTTAGCAGAGAGATCCAATGTACTCAATTCGAACAGATTTTGCAATCCTTCGATGCGCTCAATTGCATTGTTTGAAAGGTACAGTTGGTCAAGTTTCGTTAAGCCTTCAACACCTTCAATTTTGGTCAAGCGGTTACTCTGAAGGCTAATAATTTCCAAATTTTCAAGCTTTTCCAAGTTTTGTATTTTTGTAACTTTATTTTTCCCCAAATACAATTCTCGTAAGTTCACTAATTTACTTAAATTGTCTATTACCTGAAATATGTTTTATTGCATTTAGAAAATTTCATTAAAAATCAACCAGACATGAACAGTAAAAATATCATTACACGTAACAGTAAACTTACACGAATTTTGTTATCACCAAGCTCCAAACTTTCCAAGTTGACCAACTCCTCCAAGTTTTCAATTTTGTCTATTTTATTAGCACAAAGATATAATTTTTTGAGCTTCGTTAGCTTTCCAAGGTTATTAATCTTGCGAATTCGGTTGAAAGATAGGTCCAAAATTCTACAATACACAATAATTGGCAATAAGATTTTGATTACCGACTATGTAGGCACAGTTTATATCATATCCCTAATTAAATAATTACATACTCCAAATTCACCAACTCATCCAAATTCTCAATAGCGGTAAGAAGATTGTCGTAAAGTTCCAACTCTCGAAGCGTCGTGAGGGTACTTAAATTCTCAATTTTCTTAATAAAATTCCATCGAAATGATATCGTTTCAACCTGGTGCAAACTTTCCAAATTCTCCAACTTTGCTAAGCGCTGATGATTCAAATCCACATCATACGCATCTGGGTCTAAAATCTCCAAAGTTGCGATTTCTGGTGCTACACCATCTTCAGCTGGAGCTTCCTCAGCAGATTCTTCAGAATGTCTGTGCGTCCTAGCATCTTCCTTTTCTTCCGCAGGTCGTGAAGGTAAATTACTACCATTCATACTTCCGTTGGCATATTGTGATTCTGCAAATCAAACAATATTCGCGCAATTACTACAATGTGAAGTCTATTTTTGGGATGCAATTTTGTCATTTCGTAATCGTAAGCTTCATATTGATATATTATACATAGATAGTCGCAGACGTAGGTAGATACACCGGATCAGGAGAAAACATACCCGCTATACATAATTCCACTTATGATATTAAATGATCTACCGACAAATGAAAACAAACTCTCAACAAAATGAAAAAATCAACTCTTTACTTAAAACTACATTTTTGTCCTTTATACAACAGCTACAGCAACTTAAACAACAACAACAACTACAATACAAACAAAACTGTCTATTCAGCTTATGAAACAGGCATACCATTATTTGCATTACCGATATCTCCTTGTTCATTTAGTTTTATTGCTTCCTGTTGGTCTTCCTGAGATGGATCCATCTGAGACATAAATAAAACAAAAATATAGGTAAATTAAAAATTACATCTTATTAGAACCTTACACCTATTCTGTGACGTCAGACGTAAGTAACTGCGTCTCGCTTTTACACTTTTTAATGAGTTAATTAAATGGTATTACCTTTACCTTGCCTTCTGAGATAGTGATGACACTGATGCCAGCTTCAGTAAATTACAATAAATCTAAAGCGATCCAATTCCCTTCGTTGCTCCTAAATCCAATCTATGATCTAGGATTTTAGTTTGGTTATCCTTTAACTATATTTATTACTTTACAAACTGTCCTTTCCGATTATTCCGCGGTGGCAAAAACAAACTTGTTACAGTGTGGCAAAAGAGTACGGAATCAAATAAAGGAATATAATAATTAGAACCTGAGAACGAAAGGGTCCGTTCTCTGTATGTGTATGTACCACACTAATTATCACTAATTAGAGTCAGTTATTAGTTTTTGTAAAATGCCGAATTTGCCGATGAACGATATTGTAACAACTGCTGCAAAAAAACAAAGTTTTAAATTCAAGTGCGCAATAATCAAAATAAAAGAAGTAAAAAGCTGTCTATTATTGGCAACAGCAGATGGCTCAACGGAATGAACTCTGTCGTAGAGTTTAGATTTCCGAGAATAACACGGAAGGAAGATTAACATTGCGTTTATATCAGCTGGTCATTTTCGGTGCATTAATCGCGTGAATCGTGTTGTTGTATTTTGCGTTGACATTTCTGTAGTTGGGTTGGAATTGGACTGGGGCACTTATAATTTTTCAGTAGAATTTTTTCCGTCGACAATGGCAAGAAAAGAAACTCCTTCTGTTCTAGCATCTTTAACAGCAACTTATACGGATTCTGAAGAAGAACATGATTCTGATTCTCAAATCTCAACAAGTAAGTCACAATTGTAATTAAATTGAAATTAAGACACTGCACTGATGTGCGGATGCTGACTATTGCTGACCAAAGTACATAGATAGTAACTACCAACTACTGTTTCATATTAACTAAGTACTAACTAATGCTTACAACTAATTAGTATATAAAAAATAAATTGATTAGTGTGCTTACGTACATAACTACATAATATGGCTATATCATTGGAATTCGAATGGGGGCTTTAGAAATACTTATTTATTTTATGCTTATAAGTTTAGTTTGTAGTTAGTATTTGGTATTCTAATGTTGAATGTGAAGCAGAAAAATGCTCAATGAATAACCATTAATGAGTCTTAATTATTTTCTTTTTAGGACCACCAATCAGTTTGCCTTTATCGCCAGGGGGAAACGTAAATAGTCAGGATGGAACTTCTATGTCTAGTTCTTCAGACACTAGGAAAAAGAACCCCATAGGCTTAGGACTAGTTTCCTACTACCACGATGATGCAATAGATGAAGAAATCATGGATGAAAGTCGGTCAGATCGAAGTGGTTCCCAGAATGGGATAAGCGAAGTCTCCGAAGAAAGTGACGTTATGTCAAATGATGAAGATCAAGCTGTGGCCCAAGATAAAGACGTGGGAAATGTACGACCTCGCGTAAGAATACCACCAGAACCTCAGGGAAAATGTTCAGCTGAATCTCTTGCCCGAGTTGCCAAACTCTTCGAAAAAAAGCGACAAGGAATGGATATGAATCAATATATTCAGTCAAACAAAAATTTTCGAAATCCAAGTATTTACGAGAAGTTAATACACCTTTGCCACATAGACGAATTGGGAACAAATTACCCTAGGGTAAGTATTGAAAATCAGTAATTCCCATCAATATTCAAAATAGATAACGTAAATAACTATCTTGGGATTCATTGTGAGGTACTGTACATAAATTTTAATTTAATCTAATTTTAAATAGGATTTGTACGATCCTCATTTCTGGGGTGAAACCTCGTATTATGATGAGTTGGCGAAAGTTCAAAAAACAGAAATGGATAAACGTGAAAAGGAAAAGAAAGAAAGAACTAAAATAGAATTTCAATCGGGAATTATCAAGAAATCACACGTTTCCGCATCTTCGAGTAAGTTTTCCTCTGTCCGTAATTGCTTTGGGCGTTATTTTTGACTTATGTTTAGTATAAATCGTATTCATTTTTTGTCTATTACAGCTCAGGCTGAAATTGATAGCAAGAAAAAATCTAAATGGGATCAAAGAGGAGTGATGCCAACTTTAACCATGCCATTACCTACTGTACAACCTATAATTCATCTTCAGTCTAATATAACTTCCAGTGCGACGGGAACGAAAACGACAGTCATTAATGCTTTTGGAAATTTACCCAAAAAGTCTAAATAAGTAAACTACGTAGACACTACATTTGGCGGAAATTATACTACCACGACCTACATAAGAAGTGTTTGCTGCAGTGAAAATGAGAATACTTTCTTATGTTAAATCAAGTAGAACTGTTTCCAATTTCCTCCCTCTGTTCGGACGTTCGGAATGCAACTACCAACGGGGCTAATGTTAATATCTGATCTTATTTAGGAAACAAAAACATTCCGAAATTCCAGACAAATGTTTCCAGCGGAGAGTGCAGCGTGGGGTAATGAAACGAAATACGTGTATAGTGTATACCATAGAAGCCAATTTCTATTTCTAAGCACCAAAACATTTGCAAGAGATTAAAACGGTTGTTAAAATCTGTTTAGTAAAAGTATTAAGTATAGAGTATACCTATGCCTGGGCGTGTAGGATAGAAGAAGGCCAGAGAGAGGTATGGTAGACTTTACTTAGGTATTTATCTGTTTTCCTTTAGGATAGAGTGTATATAGTATTATGATATTAAGTTACAACTTGCAATCTTTTTTGCAGCTAAGTTGCACACAAAATTACTTAATAATTTGTTATTTGCTCATTATTCGTGTATTTTGAATCTGAAATATTGAACTTTGTTATGATATACTAAAATAAATATTATTTTTCTAATCTTTTTAGCATATTTATAAGAGACTCTGAGTATTTGATATGCTATATTTCGTCACCGTAATGTAAGGGGTGTATAAATCCAATCCGCCAATGTATATAAAGTATAAGTGACAGCCAGTGTCTAGTACATATACGATAATATAAGTTAGGAGCACCCCCTGTTTGAGACTTTCTCCGTGTATTGTACCGAAATGGGCAGTGGATTGGATACCTACTATAAATATCAGAATACAGATAACATTTATGTGGTAAATAAGTACACAACTTTTTGGCGAATTTGTTTCAGAATTTATTTACATCGGTAATTTCCACAGTTCGACACACTTAACTGTAGTTGTTTTTGCGTTTTCTTTGTTGGACATTCATGTTGAGATTTATGATAAGTACAATTAATTATACTTTAATATATTCTACAGTAAAAGGCAATATCCTTAACCTGACTGTTTGCTTAAAGCAAATGTTAGCGAATACTCTACTCTACACATCAAAATAGTTCGCTATTCATTACTCTTCCATGCTCGGAAATATAGCTTTTTTAGATAATATTTAGGTTAACTAGAAAGAACTACTAATCATTAGTTCTCTCTGCTAATAAAATAGGTACAATACAGGAATATATTCCTACTACAAATACAGGTTAATAATCTATACATATAAATTACAATTGGGAATGGATGAACTTCGGTCATGTAATACTTAGTATCCATTAACATTGCAATTGCACCGACAAGAACTATTTAAGGAAGGATTCGTTTCAGAGACAAACATTCAGTTTTAGGTTAATCTGCGTTACCTATGTAGTACAGTACAAGCAATTCCGAAGCAATATTTTACTTTACAATTAGTAATAAGGAGGTGCAGTACACACTTAAAAATATTATTGCAAGTTTCACAAATTAAATGAAATCACTAAGAGGTAATCGTGCAAAAAATTATGTGCTTAAATGTGCTTAAACTACTTATACGAAAAACATGTCACATTCGATTCGAATCATAATTACAAAATGGTTTCATCTACAATTTATGCTGTTTTAAAAAATTAAGTTTGGCTTGAACAAAGCAGGGACAATGAGCAATACAATAGTGGTACAAGGAGGCAGTCGTCCTTCATTATAGTACATTATATTTTGTAATTAATTGTTCCTTTTGGCATGCTTCCTATACTTACATACCGCATTTAATCTTTGAGTTAAAGCTCGCTATTACATACAAATACCACTATGTATATGACTATCTAAACATTTCGAGATTTAAAAGCGTATTTACTACAAGCCAGTCTTTTCGAGAACAACATTGAGGTACGTGATATTATTTCACACATTGACAGTCTAACATTGAACCTATGACATTGACCCTACAACATCAATATTAAATATAAGTATTATTATGATTTTGGTGGCATCCTTAGTAAATGTGTAATAGCAACACTTGCTTTGCTTATGCTATTAGCACAAGACAAGTTAATCTACATAAACAGATAGACATACCTAACAGAACACATTTACTTAGGTACATATACTATGCAATACACATTACGAATTGAATCATCTTAATTCATCTATACAATATTATTTATATATGTATGTATTATTTTGTATTGCCGTATTATATTTATTTAATATTTTCCATAGTACTTTGCTCAATATTTTGCTATAAATGTCTAAATTAATTAATATACCTATCTATCGGATGGATATATTACGGACTAGTCCAACTTGGATCCCTCTTCATTGCTCTATCATTATTCTTCAACAAATCCTATTAGTACTTAACATTTTATAAATAACAAGATTGGCAGGCCTGTGTTGCGTTGCAGTTGTTAACTTGTAATAATTACATCAACTATTTGATTCCTCTCGTGATTGTACTAGTATTTTCAGTTACATGACAGTCCTTTCATTGGCATTGGCATTGGCACAGGATCTGTTGGCATTGGCATCGGACACAACAAGGTGGCTTTGGGCACAATTATATTTCTGTCTTCAACTGGGCTTCCATTCGTCGTTGAGCTGGTCAAGTAAGGATAAGGAGACACTGCTCCGCTGTAAACGACTATGTTACTTTGACACTTTATCGGCGGTGTTGTACCTGTTTTCACACAAATAATTACAACAATTAATAACTAATCATAATTAGCAACGCACTTTACATAATTGCGGTGCACTTCAAAGATCTGACATAGCATAAGTTATGTACACTAAAGATGGAACTCAAAGTGAAAGCGTTAAATTCTATTTCTGCATAAAAAGAGAAAGTAAATGATTCAATATTTGAAGGCTCCAAGTGTACTACACTCCCTCATTTTAAGGTATACAACATTTAATCAACGCCAGGACAGATATTTGAAGGGCATAGAATAGTACAGTGTAGTTCATTTTTGCAAGTGTTTAGTGACTGAAAAATCATGAATATTAGTAATAAATACAATTGAAATGTTTTTTCACGGACAATAACCTGGCGGTGGCAACGATTGCACTTGGCTGAGTCGTCGTTCATTTTCTTTGTGAGCCAAAAGTTTCAAAAATCTAGGACTATCATGTTGAAGCGTCAAATCTGAAACAGGGTCATCAAGGCTAGCCCTTCTCCGTCTTTTATCTAATAGTCCGTAACACCAACAGCAGCAACATAACTACAGAAGAAAATATATATTATTTTACAATAAATACAATTCATCTACTAAGCTAGCACTCGCTTCAAAAAATTGTACTAAGAAACTCGGGAAAATATTTTGATCTTTACCGTTACAGCGGATAGTGCAAACCCTATCATGATGACACCAGCCCAACCAGAAATAAAGCCACGGCCCACACCCCGAATCATTTACTTAATACACAAAAACTTTATTTGCTAACGGATTAGGCTAATAATTCACAAATAGTGACTTTTCGTCAATAGGTCCCGTTTAAAAGTAACGTGACATCCCAATTTTCAAAATTCCAAAATTGTAATTGGCAAAATTTTACAAAAAATGGCCTTTTTCGGGAATTAAGAAAAGGCCATGAAAAATCAGTCGATTCGCTAAATTCTAGTAGAAAATATTAGTTGCATCTTCGACGCACAAAAACAAAGAGCAGCTCAAAGTAAAAGCCAATTTTGGGGAAATATTCAAAAATCAAAATTTTTTAGCTAAAGGGAGCTCACTCTAGTCAAAATCTCGTCTAAGGATTTAATTCATTTTCCCGCTTTCACCGTCGCTTTCACTTACTTGTCATCCGGGAGAAAGCGGTATTGGTTCCTTTCTCTTTTTGGTAATGCATATTGACTTTCTCTGCTTTCTTTTTTGTCCATGATGGTATACATACCTGGCTCTATAACTAACTACTGCATACGACTTATTTGCTTTCTCCCAGAAAGTAGTGAACATAGGTATGTAATGCAAAGCAATTCTTTTTCACTACATACTATAATATGATTTATGAAGTGAAATGTAGATGCAAGTAACACACTAATGATTTTGAAAAATATGTACGTAAGTAATTTTAGCTACCTAGACTGACAATTAAACGTATTTATTCGATTACAACTCTTCAGGGTTTCCACACATTTAACATTATCTTAATTGCATATTTGAAACCCTTGAAAATAATTACATATAGTAATATCGAATTTAGTAGTGTTTCGTAGAGTCATTGTCAGCACCTATAAAAAGCAATGGCCAGAAAGTTGCACAGAATACACCAAACGCAAGAGGAAAAACAATTCGTGAAATTTGGTCTATTCTGAGCCAAATTGGAGTACTCCTTCTGCTCTTCCTTTTATGCCTTCCTAGATATTCTTCCTCTTGTCTGTAAATATCATCTTTATTTCTTGCCCAGTAGTTTTCCGAATTAATCGAGGTAGAATTATCCACAATTCTTCTTTGAGGCTGGTCCTGTGCACACGTATATTGAAAATGACAACAAAACAAATACTACATAAAAACAATAAAACTTGGAAAACAACAACATGATATACCTATATGGTTGTATATAAATTAATGCAATATGTTTTCGGTGTTACTGACCGTATTTGGGATATTATGTTTCTCAAAAAATTGGATATAAGGTTCTTGGGCGTTTTTCCTGTTGTTTAAGACTTTCTTTTGTGGGGGATATGAAGGAAGAGGATCTTGAAAAAGTTTAATTTCGTTTTTGATTTTCTCTTTTGCTTCCTTCGCCCACTGGATGTATTTAACAAGTATGAATTCGCAAAACGCAGTGAAAACAAACGCCATACATCCCACCATCCAAATATCGGACATCTATGTATTCATATTTTTGAATAAACGTTTATATATCCCATGTGTACAGTTTGCCTTGATTGAATGCATTAGAGCATATGCATGCTAATGAAACACCCATATAATGCACTTACTTTCACGTAATTGACCGGAGGCAAATCCTTCTTCTGACTATTGTGCATTGTCACTAATGAAAGCATGCACGTAATCACTAGAGTAATCCTTCCAGGAATGGCATCCAACCCAAGCCAAAAACTGAACCAAGATAGAACAACAACCAACACTGTAGGAATTGTAGTCTGGATTATATACTGTCCAATTTTCCGTTCGAATGTAAATCGAACTTTCACTTGAGCGTATTTATCTGAAAATATGCATGTAAACAATTGCATGTCAATGATAGATGATGTGTAGTTCATGTGTGCATTCTTACCAATCGCAATTATATTGTGCACAATTTATTTACAATATATATTATTAGTGTGAGAGTGTAATTTACCTACTCTTCCAAATCTTGTAGCTGTATCATTATATTTTACCAAAGGAAGGTGCAATGAATATTGAAGCAATTTCAACTCTCCTACTGTTACTGGACTAGTTTTACCAGGATCTTCCCACAGGTAAATTACTTTTGGTGTTGGAATGGCATCTAAAGTATATATCACAGATAGTATTGGTAATGAACATTCACTTATTAGTAGTATGGTATAAATAAGGTAATTAACAATATTAGCTGTAAAACAATATATATTCACATATTTATATTTAAATATTGGGCCAAGTGAATAACTTACAGCTTTCAATTATTAACTCACAACTCTGGGTGTCAACAGGATACCACTGAAAATTGAATGCGCATCCCAAAGTGCTGGAAATTCTGGCAGAGAATGTTATCGTCTTGTTACTAAAAAGCTTTACCATTGATTGCGCACTGCTGACAGATGCAATTTCTATTATCAAATTATACATTACTAGATTTATAATACTCATTTATATAAGTAATGCCTTAATAACCAATATACTAATACTTACTTGTTTCCCGAGCGTTAGGAAAATATGAATCAGGACTCCAAACGGAATTTAGAACATTCTGATCGCTAATTACGTATGTATCAGCGGAATCTCCAGGCTTAAAAAGACCTTGGGGAAGAATTAAGTTTTCTACCAACCATCTTTGCCTTAGGTGGAATTCAACCCTTGAAGACAAGGAAAGCACGTTACCATCATATCAACTAATTGTGTTCCATGATAAAAGTTTTGGTAATAAACGTATTCATATATGATAGTGGCTTCAGAATCATAATAATACATACTTAGTATGTACACATTACAGATTCATATTCGAGTTACCTAATACTCATCGTATCAACATCAACTCGAGCAATATCCACAAGTTCTAATGCATGGTAGACTTCAATATTTCCTTTATACTCGACAGACCAACGGGATCCTGTGTGAGTATTTAACAAGGCCACAATTTTTAACTCTTTCGTATTTTAAATATGACCTTTCAATGTTGTGTAGAGGAAGCTGATCGTCAGCAAGTTTCAAATAAAAAATGCGTAGGCAATGCTGTATATAACCTCTTAAAGATTCTTGATTCAGTTCCAATTTTCCAAAATCGTATTTGGGTTTAGTTTCTGGTGGATTCGGCATTCCACTTCCACCGGTATTTTCCTGTGCTAATGAGAAAGGCAATCCTCTGAAAAATAAGAACATTATTAATGTATTATTAATATGAAGGATTTCTAATTTTCGCCAACTTTCTCTCACTACATAATAATTTAATGATTCGTATACTATAAGTCTGTAAGTGTTTTGGTTTACCGTAACAAAATTAATAGTTGTAAATATAATAAATATTCCGGAAGAAGAATAAAATGTAAATACATTGTCTTGACTTTCACCATTGGAAAAGTTATATCTCAGGTAACTTAGGTATGTCTATCTCATATCTGCCAATAAGTTACTGAGCTACAAAATACAATCGTAGTCCGCAGCTACTACACAAAACAGAAAACGATTTATTGAAATCCTTTACATGATGCAGTCATTACAGTTCAGGAATAATATTTTATACACTGCAGACTGCAGCCATGACCAATTTAACATTTGAGGTGGCATATTGATAAAAATGTTGAGTTAATGGTAATTGCCTTATTGCATGCTTATAAGAATATGATTTTTTGTGACAGGGCTCTTGATATTATTTTTTGTATATAGATATTGTAGATATCACGCAACTTACTAACTAATGACTGTTACGTTTATATTATGGTGTGCATAAGTTAATACGTAAGTAGAGGCTTACATTAAAGCTATAATAATAATTTTTGGAATATTTTTATCGATGAAAAAATCGATAATAGAACAATCAGAGGATGTTGTCCTCCAAAAGCGAGACTTCGAGTAAACTACGACTATAGAAATTAATTATTACCGCTTAGCTTACGTTTGGGTAAAAATATAACAATACTCACCCTTCCAGGAAGTAGCTAGGTATATAAACAAGAGATACCCAAGCCTAATACAAATTAACAGGATACGGATAACTATCGTGGGAGTCCGGACATTCCAAAATCCAAAAGCACCAAAATCGGGGCTTCCTTTCCAAGATCGAGATGGAAACAACAATTTGGGCAGATATGTCACGCCGAAACTTGGGTTCAGAATTCTTATGTGGTTGAAATGGGCTGGGTTGCATTACGAAAATCCAAAATCCCAGTTTATTTGATCATCATTGTGATTTACATTTATTTAAGAAAGTCATACCAAGCCACAATAATGTAATTTCATGTATGCTGTAAACATAAGTATTGCCTGAAGTCTGTAGTTATAAGTCCTAATACCTAATCTAACTGGAAGCCCATGTTCTAAGCTTTCTCCTACTTTCCCCGTGTATGTTAAGCCACACATCATACATCATGTACAACGCAGGTCTCTCTCAGGCCTTGGGTATATATATCTAAACACACATATCTCATGCCGTTCAGAGAAAGCTAACTAAGCTTACACTTTGTGCGTGCGTTCTCGCAAGTGAGACATAAAAGCAGAATAAACCGTGGTAAACGTTGTAGAAGAAGAGCTTGCCAATTGTAAAAATCATTGTGATAATCATTGATAATCATTGTGATAATCATTGATATTCATTGTGATAATCATTGATAATCAATGGCAGACGGACAGACAGACAGACACACCATTCACATAAATGATATGCTGTGTTTTTAACTGACTGTCAGTAACACGTCGACCGATTGAGCTAATTGTTACATGATTGGATTCCTGAGGTCATAAGCTTTCGTGATCCCTCATTTGCCATATGTTGCAATTTCAAAAAATGGGGGGCGGGGTCATAACTCCTAGGGTGTAGGTCCGATTGACCCCATTTTTTAACTTAATCAGCGGAGAGACCTTAATAGGCTACCCTGAAAATTTGAAGTCGACATCTCAAACAGTTTTTGAGTTACACCACATGCAGACAGACAAACCATTTGCATAGAGGAGCAAAGCTCCTCAATAAGCAATTGAGTCGACGTCAATGATCGGACAGCAAATGCACTACTGCTAAAACTAGCTTTTAACGCTATTGAACAAAGAAGTTACCGACGCTGGAACGGTTATCGGGCATTGCCCTTTTGTGCATGAGACTTCAAACAAAGAAGAAATCCAGCCAATAAGACTTTGTCCAGCATCCAAGATCAGTCCTGCGCAATACAATTGTTGAGCTTTAAATGTAAACATATTATTATTATTATTACATTGAAAATATCACATCATCGAGCCCACACACTTGTCCAGTCCCCAACCACACGGACGAAAGTTCTTGTTCTTGCCGATTTTATCAGATTTTATTAGTCTCGTGAACTATATAGTACACATAAGATTTTATAGATTTTACAGCGCTTGCCGAATTCCCGAAGTAGTTTATCTTCGTCGTTATTACACTAAATTCATAATTGTAGTAATTCTTTCTAGTGATTAATTTAATCAAGTTCTTTCTGTTGCAGTTGAAGTTGAAGTGAGTACTGGGCCTTTTCTGTTACCATGTTTTTCAATACCGATATTTTGTACCGAAATGGTCCCCTTGCTTTGGTTTGGCTGGCGGGGAACGGCGACGACATCATGAAGAGTGGACCAACAAGATCTAAGTACAGGACTGACATAATGGGCACTGATCTAAATCGAATAATGTAAGTTAATATGATTTTGTTTGTATCTATGTATATTTGCATGTGTATTATGTATTATTTGATTAAAAAGTGTTTTGAATGTTTTGTAGTGAATTGATTCTGGAACAGTTGCCAGCATTGGGATCCAACAATGGAATGTCTTTGAAGAAAATAGTATGCCTTTTTCATGGAGTCGTGGTCATCCACCACATGCAATTAGATGCTTCACTGAGTATGATCTGCATCTTATTTAGTTTTAATTAACCTCATTGAAATACGTAGCTTTAAATAAACTCATGATATTGCGTAAACAATAATTATAATCAGCCATATTTAGAATAGAAATATTAATGTTTGGTATCATGTAAAACAGGTTTAATTTGAAATATTTCATTCCATTCAGAGCGCCTCAGCAAATTTTACCTGGATACTTGTCAGATGAGGGATCTCGTGGAAGAAATTAACAATGTGTAAGTACTTAATTGGGCGTAGTTAAATTTTTGATTGGGGTGAATTGGTATGCAGAGTTGGCGTTGGGTTACATTTACAATTTTACAATTTATTTACATTTTACAATTTTATCCAATGTATTTCTTACTTTCAGAGCTCCTGCTTCCAAAATTAATATGAATCCTAAGACTTCAAGAAATAGGAACTTATTAAACAATAGCTCTACAACTGGTAATGTATTCGAATATTTCAAACTACATCCTTGGACAAGAAGGGGAAAAGGATGTAGTAAAATGCTAAATTTCCTTTTTTATTTTCCAGATTATCAACTTAATTTGGTACCCAATAGTCCAAGGGCGCTACCACAGCCAATGGAAAGTGAAAGTCTTGGGTTTGGAGATTTAGTGGACGATGTAGCGGAGTTTGAAGAGATGTTGGCAGCGGCCGCTGAAGCCCGATTTGTGGATAGAGCGTCCAAACGAAAGGAGAATGATGCCAATGCAAATCTAGGCAGTCCTGCTAAAATTCCAAGACAATTGGAGACTATCAGAGAGCAGATTGATATTAGTAGAACTGACAATGTAAGGATAATAACTAACTAATAAATAATACAAAATAGTATAGTATGAGTTATCTAGTCTTCGAAGTTATACTTCCAAATATACAATATAATTTTACTATAATATGATCTTATAAAGGATAATTTTGGGGATTGGAACCTTAACCAAGATGAAAGCCAATATGGGATTCCAGCTCCAAGAGAAGCAAGAGTTGAAGTAGAAAATGCTCCCGTTGAAACTAATAATTTAAATGATAATGTAATTCCTGAAAACGCTGAATTGCAGCTAGACATGATGAACGTCGATGAATCCCCTGAGCACAGACCCACTACAGTAAGTATTAGAATACATTTTGAATCAAAATGCGTATATACTTATTTATTATTTGTCTGCAAAATGTTTCTCTGTACTTGTTTAAACAGAACGATCAAAATTTGCTGCCATTGCGTCCGATTGACAAGGGAGATCTTCCAGCTAAACAACGGGCTAAATCTAGACGGGCATTATTTAATAAAGACATTGAATTAAGTGCAGTTGTAGTAAGTCGTCAAGCGAAGGCAGCATTAGGCATAGATGGCCTTGCACCTAGCTTTTTAGAGCTTCAACAGAAAGTGGTATGTAATGTTGAATATATATGTAACTAACAAACTAAACTATTGTAAGGAGTATTTTGTATTTAATGAGTATGTATGTATCTTGCAAATTATGTAGTGTGCATTAATGTGAATTTTTAATGTGTTTCATTCCAGTCTTCTTTGCACGCCCCAACAAAGAAAGAATACGGCAGAAATCTAAAGGGACTTAATTTTATTGAAAACGCTGGTAGATGTGTGACTGGTGCCCTATTAAATTTTCAGCAAGATAATCTTTCTAACTTGAAAAATAGTCGTCGCGAGGTTTCAAATTTGTCAATGGAAGAGATTCGTGCTGGCGAAGATAGTAGACACGACTCTCGTAACATTGCTGCTGCCGTATCTGGAATTTCTGTCGACGTGCCCCGTGATAATGAACCAGAAAACATGCCACCGTCACCACCCCGTATGCCATTGTAAGTGTGATATAAATGACGTAAGACAGTTAATTCGAAATTTTGTTTCCCATTGTTATTGAGAATTGAATTTCTCATCTGATTTAACAGGGGTCCAATCGAACCAGAAATGATGGTGACGGTTGCTGGAGAAGATTGCTCTATTGCCGGGAATTTGCCTAATGTTGATGGTGAAGTACACCTCTCGCCTATGGATCAAGTCGAAGATTTCTTCAATCCTGTGTTTTTCCCACCTGCGGAAAGTGTGACCAATGCCAATGTCTGTGATGATACAATAATTGACGAAAATTTAATACTTGGTGCGCTCAAAGCAGGCCCGACAACATTCGCTGCTATATTTCCTCCGCAAAAGGTTTCAAAATTGCAGGCTGCTCAAGGACTCATGCTTTTATTAAGTAAGCATTACTAATTTTAACTATTTGTATAATAAAAAAAACATTTATTAACGGTTACTTTGAAGGCATAGAGAGTGTTAGAAAATATTGTTGTAGCAGTTGTTACTGTCTCTGCAATTATCCCAACAAATAATTACCAACCCACCGATGTCAATATATGAATGAAAAATAATATATTTTGTCCTGTGTTTTTAGGATTACAAGGGGAGAAAAAGGTCACCATGAAGCAATCACACTCCAAGAAAAATTATAATTACGGACCTATTGCTGTGAGTTTATACAGAGCGGGCAGAGTATAAAATGAGGAAAAAAATCCCTCGTGTTAAAAGGAGTAACATTTTCTTTTATTATAATACTTAATTATTTCACCCAACTATATTTATATACCCACTTCTCAGCGGAATTGTATACGTTATATTATTACAATTACATATTTAAAAATAATTGTTGTATGTTAAATCGCTAGTATGTACATTTAATCGTATTCGTAAAGTAATTATATATTTGTGTATATATAGGTATAATATTTTTCTATTCTTTGTTCAGTTATTTATTCCGCAAAAGTATTTACCATAAATTGTTTATTTGAAGTAATTTACTTAGCAAAAGACTGAAAATGCACTATCTGGTAAATTATAGTATAATAAATAGGATGATAATATTTTGTAATATGTAATACAGTCAGGGGTAAACAGTATTTTTAAAAGGTACAGTACAAAGTGAAGGTAAAACATTGTATAAACAGTATAAGAATAGATTTGTAACTTGGGTACGATGTGCCCATAACATAGAGTTATATTATTTCTTAGGTTTGGGCTTCTGTAAGCGAAACTTCTCTAGTAGATTTGTGAGATGATCTCCTCTGTGCATTCTAATATTTAACCCAGCGTCTTCTGTAGTTACTCGTCTGCAGAGAATATAATTTAATAATTTATAATTTAATTTTTAGTTTAGCATTCATTTTATATAACCCTTGATGTGATTTATATTACCTATATATACAGTTTGTACAGATGAATTAAATAAATTAATAAGGTAAAATATAAAACTAACTTGTCTCTCATTCCTTCGAGGTAGTCCCTCAACCGTTGTACCATAGATGCAGTTATTAGCCCAAGTACGAACAATCCTGCCAGTAGAGCTAATATAATGCAGACGATTAATATCCAATAGATCGTACTCATCTTGTATAATATGTTCACATAGATCTGCCAGGAACTGTTTACTAATAATAATTTTTCATTTAAACTTTTAAATACTTTAAGAATGTTACACAGGATTTGTACGAATATAGGTCGCGGTCACATTACAATTTCTGTGTACATTCAACAGAAAAGTGAAGGGATCTCCTGTTGTTTACATTTCTGAGGCTGAACTGAACTAGGAATATAAGTAACTGCAATGGTCACAAACTTCACATTACTGCGTCTGTAAGCTAAAATTCAGTTTTACTTGAGTCTTGTTTATTTGTGTCTGTTTCCTTCTCACGTACTTAGACTTGGAATTATAGACCGTAATAACTTGACAACACCAATAGATATAAATATTCCTTACGTATTCGTTAGCTAGTCAAGTTTGCTCTAATAGACTCTCGCTGACGTAATTAATAATTTCGCTTTAGTGCGTATAGGCAACAATGTAACTTTTTGTAGGGCAATTTTTTATATAGGTATTGCTTATACTACAGATGTACGATAAGTAGTAGCCCTTGTGCTAACTTAATTTTATTCTATATACAAGGCACAAGGGTGCGTTCGCCTATATTAGTAATACTAGTTTGACATTGACATTGAGCAAATTTTTCATACATACGTAATACGTTACCAGCTCGTATAAATATTCTGCATTTGCTAATATACTACCTGTATACGCAATACGCATGTATTTAGATAATATTAATACCCATTCATTACTACCTTTAATATTTTGCCATGCAACGTTGCGTTCCCTTCCTTCAATGCTAATTGCTCTGCCGTGTTAATTTCATTGCTTCACAAAAGTATTTATCGTGTATTGTAAGTAGTACTCGTGTATAGATAAGGATATATACATTTCCATTATTTAAAAGCTCTACTATACACTTGCTGTCCTTTATGTCGTCAACATGGAGTTACCATCAAAAGCTTAACTAAATAATACTATTTATCACTTCAGTCTGTATCCACAAACTCTGAAGCAAAAGCAAGGCCACTCTGTATTTTGGACATTGGATATGCACAGCACAATAATACAAAAGGGATATAATGGTTGGCTTGTTTGGATTATGAAACTTACTTTACATACACTACAATTCTCAGGAACACCATATTACATCACGAATATTAGGACATGCTATATACATGCAATGCACATCAGAATTACTAACTAAACACTAAAAATACTGTAACGGAGCAATATATCAATCATCAGTGTATATACATACATTTCGTTATACATACGTTAAGCTCAGGATTAGAGATTGAATAGACGGCTATATAGAACTTTTGCAATATTCATTGAGTGCCAAAATAAATACGCTGTGCTGGCACTTGAGAAACTAAAATTATATACGTATATATAAATAGCGTGTACTCCCATATGCATATGGAGTTGTTAGCTGTATCTGTAACCAAATTCAGACCAAATATCTGCACACAGACTATAATGTGTAATAGTATTGTGTGATGTATACTAGTAATAAATAGTACTACATCTATAAGATGATGTTCACTATCTACTACTGGAGCGAAGGCAATGACTTAAAGATTTATTTTCTCAGTTCATTCATACCCATACTCATACTATGTATGAGTGCCATGGAATATGCGTTAAATTGGAATCTCGAGACATCGAAAAGATGAAATGGATAAAATGATAGTAAGCACTAGTAGTACTACATAAATATATAACTATTCATATGAATGACAATGTTAAGTATGTATAATGTATGGTCATAGTTAGTGTAATACAGCCAGTAAAGTAAATAATCAAAGAAAATCTCCGAAACTAAATAAGTTTGCACGTTGTACTTTCTGTAAGATAAGTACTCAAAACTTTACATTTTACATGTCGCTTTTTACCGGTTCGCAAAACTGGCAATTTCGGAGAAGTATTTAATTTTATTAGATCTCAGGGATATTTTCGGAGCGTTGTTCATATTTTGTGTAGCCAGAACTTATTAATGCATTGCGAATTTCCATAGCCGCTGTAATCCTAAATGATCTAGCATATATGCATGCGATGAATTCAATACAATGTACGGACGTAACATGATAGGATATTGCCTTGCAACTCGACTCATTAAATAGTATGGATATCTAGTACCTATCTGTAGGTATCAGTGGAGCTGGAAGGCTGGGGACTGTTAAAAAAGCCGCAGACATGTATTTTAATATCAATACTTACTTAACATTAGTCACCTAATTTTGCTTTTAGCTTGTAACAAGATTATGGATCGGAGATAGTATTATTTCTGAATATATAAATATGTATGGTAGATAAGTATAAAGGGTATCATATGCCAGGAATACGATATATATTCCTTTTACCATTTTATATCAGATACTTTACAACGTATCTATCTTGTCACTAACAATAAGCATCTGTCTGTTTTACATCTGGATTTATTGCATATACAATATTACTTACAAACAGCTTGATTACAAAATAAATACATATTTTAAGACACTCTTTGGGTAATTAATGCACTCTGAAGAATACCCGTACTTAACCCAATAAATATGCAACCACTTATGCAAGTTAGGAAACTCAAACAATGTCGAAAGGATCCTTCACCTTCATCCTCGTAACTTTTTTACTTGTATACCGTACAAGTACATTTCCCGTCTTTTGTGCTAAAAACTTATTCAATTATTAATTCTCACCTATAAACTAGGTAGATTACAGATAATGTGATCCATCTGGAGCTGGGGTAATATTTTTAATACAGAAATATCATGATAACAGATTCATAATGAATGGTAAAGATAAAAAAATGTATTTATTGATAAAAAACAATATGAGGTAGTTGCATTATAGGATTGAAAGTTACAGATTCATTTGCCCAGATACAATTTTTTTGTACAACTGTTCATCTATGGAAATATATTTTCCCTGTGATAAGAAAAATAGTTTGTCTTCATTGAGTTTGGATATATCATATCCATCTTTTTGTAAATCAGTTTTCTTCATTTTGTGCGTTCCTGTTTGCAAAAGATAAGATTACTACATTAGGTTCTTGTATTTGTGGTTTCGTATCGGTTCTGTGGATTGGGATCGGATGGGATGATCATAAATTTTTAAAGGAGACACTGAAAAATGTTTGGGCAGAGAGAGGAAATAAAAATTTGACAGAAAATATGAATTGGGCGTTGCGTACCTGTCATTTCAATTTCTTTGACCAAGCGTACAAATAACGGTCTGGCATAGGAAGGCAGAGATTTATTCACGCCTTCTGCCAAGGCATTTATATCTAAGGAACCTTGCGGATCCGCAATTGCGGCCATCCCTGCTTGTCCATCCGAGCCTTTTATTTTCACTCCGAACACAACGCAATCTTCAAGACCTACAATCCCACTTATAATGTACTCTACTTCGGTTGTTGAAACATTTTCCCCCTTCCATTTAAAGGTATCGCCCATTCGATCTTTGAAATAGAGGAACCCTAACTCATCATTTGTGAAGATATCTCCTGTAGAACAAATTATATGCAAATAATATTAGCGAATTCCCAAAAGTAGTAAAATATGTATTCTGGTCTGGAGAAGTCAACAAATACTAAATGGGGAAATAAATGAGGCTACACGTAAAGACGTAAATAAATACTATCTAGTATACCCGTTCTAAATGCAGAGTCGCCTTTTTGGAACACATCATGAAGAACTTTCTTCTGGGTAGCTTTTGGATCAGATGCATACCTATAAATAAACAAAAACCATAGAACACTTCAACCTGTCACGATAACTGCAAGTAGCGAAACCATACAACTTTATGGATACTTATCAATAGAGAGCTTTTACCCTTTGTAATCTCTGAACGGATGATTCACAAGAATTTGTGATACTAACTCTCCAGGCTCTCCATACTTGCATTTCGCTAAAAGACCCGTAGCTTCGTCTCGGATTGGCTCCTCATTTTTGTCCAGTTTTATTACTGCTAACGGGAAAGCTCTTTCTAGCCAAATGGGCAAAAACCCAACTGCTCCTACGCGATTTGTATAATTCACTGCAAATTCAAAAATATCCAACAAATGTTACACTTTTTTAAAAATCAAGGCACACACCTTGGTACTTATGGCTTACAAGCACTCTAGGTATCCCTATAAGTGGAATGGAGAACCAATGGTACTTGTTTTACATTTTGTGGCATGTTTGTTGTCTATGGGTGGTGATGGTGATAACTTTGTGGTCTATTTAGCTGTTTTACAATTCCCAGGTTTTCCCAAACATAACTTTCCATATCCATATCGCATGCAAATCATGTAAGACCATATTTATACTATCCAGACTCCAGACTTTAATGGTCCCTTGTTTTATACATACATAAATCTATTTTTGTGTTATTTCCACTCAAAAATTATGTATGTTAGACATTTTAAAGTGCATAATTTATGTAATAGGTCATTTAAAACTTCATGCTACAAATTTTATACTTAATATGTTTCATTTTTATTACCGAAACTTGCATTTCCTTCCGTGGACCTAAATTTATTATCAAAAAGAATTTTTTTTTAACTTTAAAAGAACAGAAATGAGTATTATACTTTTATTTAAAGATAATATTTACCCGTATATCTCTGAGATTTGTTTAATATTGAATCTTTTTACGAACTCCTCCCAAATTTCAGCTCTCAGACCATTTCCAAACATTATCCTGACTTTATGAAGATTCTCCTCTGGGCTAGGAGGTTGCCTTAATAAATAGCGACAAGTCTCCCCCATGTATTGAGCAGCCTGTAGTGAAAGTAGAGAAGAAAACATGTTTAGTTTTAGAGATCGTATCAAAGTTTTGTTGTCTAAAATACAGAGGAACAAGTACAAGCTGGCCTGTACTTGTACTTGTATTGCACTACATCTATAATATAATGCATTATGTATTGTATCTTATCTTATCTACATAATACTCCACGGTGCTTGCTCTTGCACTTACATTACATTAGGTATCTACTATCTACAACAATCTACGACACAAGAAGAGAGTAAGTCTGAAATTCATGCAAAGTATGGATATTATATGTTAAGCTGAGAAGGAGCTTAAAACTTTCGTTGATGGCTGTAGTTCGTCCTTCCTTTATATAGTAGCACATCTGTATACATACATAATCCATATAGGAACCAAAGCCAGGTCACGCCAAAGAACCAAGAATCACACTCCTGTTCCACAGAGATATATAGATACCACAATTTTTGATAAGTTATTCCATTTTCCATTCTACCTACTACTAGGTTTATAATACTAATAGTTGAAACTTGTCCAGAACTTATGTAATGCTATGTAGATGGTAACTACCGTTCTAGGCGCGCATCCGATTTATTCGGGAATGTGGGAATATTACCGAGACATGTCTAATCATTTCTCGGGAATGAAATCCCTAAAGATGAAAAGGCTTTTTAGATCTTTAAGGCATGATTTTAATAAAAAATATTCTAGAAAGATGTGCTCAAATAATGATGGTATTATGAGCTTAGCAACTGCCCGATGAAAACTTTCCCCAGACAGAATATGGATAGAATATTCAAAATTATTTGACAGCTTGAAAAAGTTTGGAAGAAATCGGATGCGCGTTTCTAGTTAGAGATTTAGATAACAGTTGGATATACTATATCAGAATAATACAAAACAGTACAACATTAAGCAGGTAAGGCATATAAGTGTGTAGTAATAGGCTAAGAAAAGTGAATTTTATATCGGGTAACTCAACCGTAGCTTTGTAGCGTATACAGTCCTTCCAAAACTGTTTCGCGGAGAATTTATGACGAAGTGCCATTGAAGAACCACAAATCAAAGTTTGCGACAATCCTAAAATCCCAGCTGCTGTGTGATAAAGGGGTAATGTTGTGTAAATTATATCCTCTTCTTGGATCTTGTTCATGTTGTGTCCTGCTATGGCTGCCATCAGAAACCTGCCATCAGAACAGAATCACAATTCCAATTCCCAAATATTCATATTCATAGAACCGAGAAAATTAGGCTTTCCCTCCTTTAATGCCTCATTCTACTGTTCCAACATTCACATTTATTTTAGCTATTATCTATGTAAAACTTTTCCCATGAATAATTTTTGCCTTGAGTGTTTAATTATAGCTGCTTTTGGAAGCCCGGTAGTCCCAGATGTGTAAATGTAGACCAAGTCATCAAGAAATGATATCGCTTCAGATTCTAAAGGCGTCCTTGTGGATTCACTCATAATGCACTTCTCGAGATCTTGAGAATTCTTGAGAACATTACACTTTCCTTCTCCTGAAGTGTAAACAGGAACTTTCAGCTCATCATTAGGATACACATCTTGTAACGCTGCACAATACAAACCATAAACTTGTTACTCCTTTCAAAATCTTCTTCATTCATAATTAGCATTCTCCGCATACATTTCTCAATCCTCTTTCACGGTCACGGTGAAGATAATTAATCTTATTTTAAGATTCCTAAGTATTTAAGTAGGGATATCATACCTGTTGATAATTCAGTCCCACAAACAATCACCTTTGATTTTGAAAGCTCAAAACAATGTTTCAATGGAATACTTCGAAGATTAAAGTTTACCAAGGCTGGGATCACACCTATCTGCAAAAAAATCATATCATACCAAGAAACCAATTTTATTTTTTGGTTGCTCCAATTAAATAATAATATTATATAAAATGTACAGATTATTTCGTAGTAATCCTGTCCTACAAATACAAAAACAAACTTGTAATGAAAAATAATTGCTTCAACCAACCTTGCAAAGACCTAGCCACGTGAAAACATATTCAGGCCTATTTTCCATGAACAAGGCTACCGTGTCATGTCTTTTCAAACCCTCTTTTAGGAAAAAGTTTGCTATCTGATTGCTCGTGTCCTGTACCTGTAGTATATATGAAAACGAAAATTAAATCTCCTTAAAGAAACATAAATATAAACAAGGATTTGGAGATATACCTAAGTATAAGGGTTGCAAATACCTTTGTACTATGTGTATGTACATGTACATCATATTATCGTACCTTTTTGTATGTCCATGTCTTATCTCCAAAGTAGAAGGCAATGCGCTCTGGGTTTTTACTGGCGTAAGCATCAAAAAGTTTCCCAACAGATCCTCCATTCTTTTCAATTTTCTTTAATTGTAGCAAAGTTAGGCCATGTCTTTTTATGAGTCTATAACATGTTAGAAAAACAGTAGGCACAAACTATTACTCTTAAGTGGATTAGGAAATATAATGTAAGAAGTAAGAATGTAAGCGCTCGCATAAATGTCACATTTTATTCAACTATACATTTATGGATACAATTATTAAAGTTATAGAAAATATAAATGGGAAAATTACGTTAAATCCCTTGGAAGTGTTTTAATCACATTCAATAACATCTTATGTGGAAATCTTAGAAGCAAAGAAGCCCAAACTCACTTTTACATTTGCACTACAGAACCTTGTTGGGGAATATGAGTTAATTATTCTCAGTTTTAGTCGCAAGCAAACTTGCTTAATATAAATCTAACTTAAACCGCATAAAACTAAATATCTTATGACAGCTTATACTTAGGACAGAAATTAATAAGTATATATTTATTCCTGAGATTTTTTATCTAGAAAAGTTGGCAAAACTATTTATCCATGAGTCATGGCAGTATTAGAGTACGGGATTGACTACTAAGTATAAGTATACACATAGAGTACAGCTACTTAAAAAAGTATTTATGTGCCGATATTTGTACTAAACATTATGGTTCGACGAGTTTGCAAAATGAGAGTTGATATTGATTGAATTGAGATTACTTTGATATGAAAATATGTAGGATGCTATGTCACTGTCACTGGACAGTCTGTCGGTTGCGTTTGCTTTCAATAGGATTATCACAGAAATTAATGAATATCCATAAATACAGATGTACACACAAGGAATGTATGTAAATGTGGAGATGTGTGTTGTATTTATTTATCTGTGTGTACAGGGCTCTATTGTATGTAAATACACAGAACTCCGACAGCTCAATGAAAGAATCTACAGAGCAGACAAACCGTCATGCCACTTTAGTTCAGCTACTCCCAATACAGTACAGTACAGCATATCTTTTTGAACTTTGGACATTGATAATCTCCTATTAATTCAATCCACATAGAAAATTTAAACGCATACAAAAAATTATAGGAATAATGATTAGTGTCGTATGTCCTTTCCTCCCTGCCTCTTTTTGTAGCTATAAGTATCAATAAAAAAAATGCCTATATAGGTCTAACAAACATTAACCTCACAGATTAATATGAACTTTGCAAGAGTTCATATCAGAAGTATAAACACTTGTAGAAATCCTATACAAACAAATATCTAACTAGTACTTGGCCTCCGTACGCATTCATATTAGTAGCGATGTACGTACGTGTAAGCTGCGGTAACTGTCTTTATACTATGCTGTACATAGTAAATGTGTAATAAAAATCAAATTACAACTACTACATAAAGTCAGCACTTCAGCACAATACCCTTTTCTTCTATTACGTATTAATGTACTGGGGAAAATGTATTGTGTAGTAATGCACTATGTATGTATAAGCTCGCAAAACTTTACAACAAAAATAAATTCACTCCTTTGTATGTATTTGCTTATGTATGCAAATTTTTGTAATACATGCGTGAGAATAAGTATAAATAGATTTAACACGTTTAATTTTAAATTATGGGAAATCCTATTTAGATTCAAAGATAAATATGTATACTAAAATTACGAACGCAATAAAGTCACCGTGAAGGTATGAAATTCAAATAAATCCAACGACCTGTTCCATTTGTCTCTAAGAAGGTATTCCAGGTAGGTAGGTATACTTAAAGCAGAATACTATGTACATTACATACAAGCACATGCAAGTATTTACATCGCTACTCAGCTGTTGAAGGAATTTCTATACATTTAAATATATAGTGACCGCTAGAAATAAGATACCTATTACAATACACATCATGTATATAAGTAGGTATGACTTTATGTATTGTGTAACGAAAGGAAGGATGCTTGGTAAACAGATCAGAACCAGGCTCATGAAAAACTAGTTTTAAGGCTACAAAAAATTTGTTGTGAGCTCTAACCCTAAAAATGTATAGGACAGGAGCAATGGGCTGTAAAGGTACTGTTTGTTTATACATGGAAGTCTGTACGTGGAAAAATGACACTTCTGTATGTACAATATGTATGTGCATGAATATTTATATATGGTAGAGGTAGACTACTATTCTAATTGCGCAGAATATTTATGGTTGAGAAATCTGGAATAACCAAAAAATCTCTATAAAGCTACTTTGTACTAGTTGGTGCAATGTTATCTTTGTGCCCTGTACTTGAGAAGGCTAGTGCAGATTCTACTATAAAAAATTGTTTTTGCCAATACGACCACTACCAAGTAGCAATTTATCCGTACTTACTTATTTTAATAAGTATCTGAGAATTGCCATTTCATTTCTTATTAGAAGTAAGCAGCGAAACTTTTATTATGATACATTCTGTATTTATTTGTCTAGTTCTGTTGTATGATAGTAGTTCTGTTGATTTCTTTGTATGTGCTAAAAAAGAAAATTCTTTGTTTGCACGATAGGGTAATTAATGAGAGTGGAGTAAGAAGTATTGAAAGATTTTAGGTAAATCAACATAACCCCCGTGGGTTAATCAGTTCAGTTTTAAGCATTAATATAAGATATTTTGTAAAAGTGTGCAAAATAATTTTTGCATGCAATTATATCATAGGCAACTTTATTAGCATATACTTAAGTAATGCTAGTTTCCTTAATAAAAACATAATGCCATAGTTTAGTAGGTTCTTCAAACTTCAAAATTTTCCATGGGATAATTAAATTCTTTGACTCATGCCTCAATCGCAAATCTTGACATAAACTCCACTTTATAGGCATGTGAAAGGGTAGAAGGAATACAACACAAAAACACTATCGTGTATGCAGCATGTTGTTTAGACGGCAGTCATGTAAACCCATTTATAATAAATGAAGCCAAAAGATAAGTTTCTACAACTCAGTTAATATTATGTAGGACCAGAATCACTATGATCATAGTTAACTTGTAAGGAAGTCCAATAATTCCATTGTTTTTCCTCTAAATACTGGAATGCAAATTTCCCCTTAGTAGACCAACTCACCTTGTTCTTGACTTTGAACTTACGTTTCCTACGATGTATTTCTATTACTAAGTAATTTTGCCCATTATATTATCATCCCTACACATGAGTAATTAACTTTAGGGATGATTTCACATTTGGCGTAAGTATAGCAGTAAATAAACACAAGAATAGCCAAAGCTGTAGATCTACGATTACAAATATTCTAAAATATTCCCAATTTTTAGCATTTATTCTGATTTCCAATTCCAGTGCTTATACTTCCAGTACCGTTACCATTACTTAAGCTTTTCTGTATTGGATTCAATTTTTTTGCCATAATACATATGCCGAAATGCAGAAATTTCCCCTGACTCTATTTAGTGTAGGATGTTGTCTACTAATTGTGGTTTTAATTTTCGGATGGATTATTATCCCTTTAAGCATCCACAACCGTATTGAGAACGTAATGGAAATTTCATATCCATAATAATTTCCTACAAGAAGTATGTTGAATAATTATTATAATTTTCTTTCGTCTGGAAAAGGAAATGTATCTCGATAATGGGACTGCACTTTGGGAACAGTGGACAAATCCCGATAAAGATTCATATTACGAGTTTTACATATTTAATGTGACAAATCCGAAAGAGATTGAGAATGGAGGAGAACCCATTGTAAAGGAACTAGGGCCATACGTTTATAAGTACATAGTATAATTTACATGTTTTAGTTATATAAGTAGTTTACCTATTTAGGTACTATGTATTAACATTAACATAGTACTTAAAAAAAATTTAAAACAATAATTGTTATAAATATATAATTATTATATACATATGTATGTAGGGAAAGGAAATTCAATCAAATTTTGGAACGGAGCATTGAAAACGACACGCTCAAATATTCGGAGATTGTAACTTACTATTTTGATGATGTATCGTCGATTGGAGCGGAGGACGATGAAATCGTAATTTTAAATATACCCTATTTGGTAAGTGTGTTTTGATTTACTAAACCAATTAGTTAAGTATCTGCGTTAGCATACATCCCGGTATCCTGATAAATACAGATATTAATTATTATAGTTTAATTTAATGTGAGCATTAAAAAAAGGCAAATAATTATTTATGTGCATGCTCAATTAATGTAAATAATTCAATTTTATTCCTTCGTAGGCTATAGCTCAGGAACTCACTACATACCCAGCAGTAAGTAGATGGGTAGCTGCAGGGTTTCTTAACCGATACAAGCAAACAGTATTTTTGAAGGTACCCGTTAAGGAGTTTCTATTTACAGGAACCTATCTGCCATTTGTCAATGAACTGCAAATGCTAACTGGTGATGTCCAAATTCCTAATGGGACATTTGGATTGTTTTATGGGGTAAGATATACTAATTTAAGAGCAATATGTGGGTAACGATAATATTATTCTCAAGTATGCACTTGGTTATAGAGCATACTGATATATTTTGGACTAAAACAAAAAAGAAGCAACATTTTCTTAAATTATTACATTTCTTGTGTTTATAATCTTTCTATAAATGATGAAGTTAACGTGTATTTTTTCCATTTATCAGAAAAATGGGACATCACTTGGAGTGAGGGAAATTTACTCCGGTATTAAAGATGCTTCCAGACTAGGAGAGACGATATCCTGGAATGGAAAAACAGAACTGGACTTCTGGCCTGCTGGGAGTTCCTGTAATATGATTAATGGGAGTGATGGGACATTATTTGCTCCTTTTCTTACAAAGGATAGCTTGTTGTACATGTTTATCTCAGATCTATGTCGCTCTGTTTATTACGCATATGACAAAGATGTTGAAGTTAAGGGAATTCCTGCATATCGGTTCACACCTCCGAAGAGTATCACCGTAGTAGATAGCCCAGATAATCGCTGTTTCTGTGCGGAAGAAGATATCAATAACTGTCAAAAGGATGGTGTCTATCACCTCAAAACATGCCGAAATTGTAATTAACACTTTTGAATTTTTTAAATCACAATCAGCCTAATTGGTAAAATGTTTTGTCGATTTTTAAGACGCTCCAATTTTGGCATCCCTTCCGTATTTCATAAATGGGAATGTAGAATACATTGAAAAATTCGGCCTTGTCCCAGACCCTGAAATACACTTACCCAGATTCGATGTTGAACCGGTAATTTTTCTTCCTTACTATAATCAACTATTAGAAAATTAGTAACATTAATTATTTATAATAATTACTCCACTCAGACTACAGGAATTGCTGTAGATGTTCACAGAAGAGCTCAATTAAACGCAGAGGTCAAAAGACTCCCAAATGACAGAAAATTTAGCAAAATTCAAGACATGGTTTTCCCAATACTTTGGATGGACTATGTAATCATAACAATATTACGTATTTACACTATTATGTTGGTATATATACAATTACATACAGTCACTTTTACTTGGAATTTTGTAGGGCTATCAGATCAGTGAGGAGAATGCAGCTAAAGTGCGAGCAAATTTGGTTACTCCCATCAAAGTAATAGTCTATACAAAATGGATTGTATTCACATGCAGCTTTTTCCTCATCTTCTTATCACTTTCAATATTTGTGGTCCGAATCAGGAGGAAGCCTGTGTTTGTTTAGGAAAACGGGCATTCCGTTGCAGACAATTACTCTACTACTTACCTGAGTGTAAATTACATCTTTTAAACTCAAAACATGCAAAGGCAAGAATGAAAATATAGGTATATCAGTATTTAACTCGGAATACTCGGGTTTGTTTGGACAATAAGTCTATAGTGTTTGGAAATCAGTAGTTAGGCTTTAATCTAATTGTATTTGGTTACTTAACTAACTACTATAGTATTATATTGCATTTATTAGCAAACTATTTACTTGTATTTAGTACGAATTTCATGAATAAGTCATTGCAATAAAAGTTATATTTTTAACTGGTAAGGAAAGACATTATAATTATCTAAAACCAGCTTATGGCTTAAATGATTTTAGTATAAGCACACTTGTATGGAACGTAGACGTTAACAAACTTAGGCACTTATCTCCTAATTCTCTATATTATATTATAACTATCCGGCATATGTAATTTAACAGTTTAACTGATTGACACTTTTAGTTTGTGTGACAGCAACATAATGAAAATTTTATAAATAAATAGTATCTTCCATGTGCACTAATTTTGGGACGTAATGTAGTGATATATATATTTAAGTATGTACATACGGAAGTGACTATACTACATTTTCAGCAGGGGTGTTAAAGTAGGTGTTTACTAACGAACAAATATTTATCTAGCCATATAGCTTCACTTCGTAGAAGATTTAGTAGACCCAATTAAATTATCTCCACTTCATCTTAAACCTAAGCAATTTCGCGTATAGGGAAATTTAACACTTTAAAATAGGTCTCCGTAGGAATCAGTATGCATTTAAGTAAATCTATGTATAGGTTCTGCATTTTAATTTGAAAATCAGTGATCACTTTGCTTTGTAATGTATGGTAGAGATATAGTGTTAGCTACAGTATATGAATGCGAATACACATGGATGTGCACCGAGAAGTATACATACAAAATACCAAGGCACGCAAAAACTCAATGCTTTTGGGTTTCAAGATGGTTTTCTGCTTTTTGTATTCCGTTGTAGCAATAGCAATAGTTTCTTCACATCACAAAGGAATAATTCTCTGTTGTATTTCAGAACCTACGTTACGTACGTTACGTTTCCATATGTTATGTATGCATGGCATTGTGTGTAATATTTTCCTGGGAGAACCCTTCATTTTACAGTTTATCGCTAAATGGCAGGAGACTAGGAGACTCACGTTAGTTTCCTTATAGCATATAAATGTCCTAGGTGCAAAGTGTTATTTTCAGAGTACATTTTTTGTAACTCTTTTTGTCTTTTTAGCAGTAGTAATTGATTATTTGCAAAATACCGAATTTCTTTCTGGTTTTGTTTCGTATCGTACTGATATTGTGTAAAAATGGCTCCTGCAATATTCTGCAATTTTACATTTTTCAATTTTTTGCAAATTTTTCTCTGTTAATACAGTTTGAACTTTAATTTTTGTTAAGATATAAAAATTTATGAAAGTGTGAAAATATAAGGGTCCCTTGTCAGGTGGTAATATGTGTGCCCATGGCATATATGAGAAATAAGGTGATATACAGATAGGATGTACAACTGTACAAGTGCAGACGATGTGAGCTGAAGCATGACTGCAGTATTTTATGCAATCTTATTGTTCTTCTTCCTTTTTTCGATGTTTGGCCTGGCTGTGGTTTCTCAGACTTTCTTTTTTTTGTTTCTCCATTCTTCATACGCACTAACAGAACTCCATATCGGACTTGCATACCAAATGTCGAAAATAGCAGTCACATCCTATCAGTATGCATGGTGAGGTTGCTTTATTGGAGTTGAGGGAACAGGAAATTATGGCGTGATGTGGTCTGACGAGCCTTTCCTTACAATTTGCAGATTTTAGCCGATTCATATTTTTCCACTTACCTACAACCTAAACATTGTAAATGTTCGAACACTAGTACTATTACTGAGTACATTGTTACTACTCTATTGAACATTACCGAATTACCTATAATATTATAGTAACAAAGAAAACCCGGGAGCTACTATACTACTTATACTACTAACTTCAGAAAATCCTGAAAGGGGGGCAGTGCTGTAAAACTACTGCAGAAATACTCCCAGTGCGACAAATTGAGACTCTTTGATTTCACCGCACTATACTCTACTCCTATAAAAGTATTAACCTTTATAATGTTTTCACATTCTTTTACTTTAGGTCAGAACTGTTTGCTCTTTTCCTAATGTTTATTTGTTTCCGGAAAACATTACGTTACGTAAAATAAATTCTACTCGCTATTTATCTCCTGAAAATACCGTCCTTGTTGCAAACACGAGTCATGTATACACAAGAAAAGACTTTTGCCAAGAATAATAGGATGTGCATTGAAATGAGATTACTTTTTAACTAGCGAATGGAGATTTTTACCATTTCCTCCTACACAAAAGGGAAAATGGAATATTTAACATAATAGTAGTGTATGCACTGCAGATTCGTACTGAAATTGGAATGCAAATTATTTTTATTTGCGTTTCTGCGAATAAAATGCAAGACAGGTGGAATACATAGAATTAGATAGCTTTTTTAACAAAAATGCAGCAGCCTGTGGCACAAAAGAAAACAGTTTTCAATCAAGCTACGTACATACCGAGTTTCTACTACTATGATAACGATACCTATTAAAATACACACTTCGTCTTTTCTGTATTGCCTTTAGGTAATACATTCGCTTCCAATCCTCCTTTTTTGTAGCGAATAAATTGAAAACACGATTATTTGCAGACCAGTGATTTTGTTTAAAGAAAACAAACCAGTCGATTGCATTCTCGTAGAGTAAACTTCTATTTTACGCTGTTGCTAACTGCTTTCTCTTCTGTTATAATAGGCTACACGAATTTTGCTTTCCTATACAGCTCCTTGCGATTTTTAGGTACTTTCTCTCTTGATAAAACTGCTATACTTAGTATGCCGAACAATATTTCTATATAGGTAGGTGCGATCTTTATTTCATTTCTGAGAAAGTACATTAGGTAACACAGGATGGAAAAGGAAAGGTCATTAAGACAGATGAAGCATACATTGTGTTTCGAAGTGTGACATGGCCGGGCTCTCTTCAAAATAAAATAGTATATAAAACAAAGGGATTGTTAGACACTTTGAAAGTTGTATTAGTGTTGGAAGTTGCATGTAGAATGGGAACTGATGGAGATGGAGAGGAGGGCAAGGTAAGTGGAGCGTGAACGTCATCTCAATGAGTGACACCGTGAAAAGAGAATTTTTTGCGAAAGACAACGAGCGCATGTAATGGTACCTATATATGTCACCGTGGCACCTACTTATGTCATAGTCATACATATCATATCTCTAGTACAGAGATAATACCCGTTAACCCACGCCATGCAGGAAACACAGGATATCTGGATATCGCTACTATTACCTTACTTACATATGTATGAATAACTTCCCGATATAATCCTTATATGTATGAATTTAGATTTAGATAGGAAATAGGTAGGACATTATGCACACATACATAGATCTGAAGCTGGATGATGCAAGCCTTCAGAGAAGAGAAAACCGCCAAAGCAAACCCAAACCCAAAGCTAGGCAAACCAAACCAAACCAGGTCAGGCAGTGGCCCGCAATGCAACCAGCGATGCAAACCTTAAGTTAAACTAAACTTTCCCATAGAACAAGTTCTCCTATGCAATACAGTAAGCAATGCATTCCTTCCATAAACTATAAACAGTGAATTTGGATGCTTTCCCTTCCTTTCCAGGCTATGTTTTGAGGATGAGTTTACTTTCTCCCATCCGTATCCTTCCTATCAGCTATCCCTTTACATATACATGCGATGTATAAATGCAGACTTTCTCTTCTTCCACTCAGTCAAATATAGTTACATGTTATACATACACTTACACTTCTGCCATTCTTTCTCGGTTTCGTTTCGGTTTCGGCGGGACTCAAAATCACCGAAGCGATTCTGATTGATGCAACTATCTTATTCCATCCCATACAGTTTCATCTCATGCAAAGCAATAACATATATTTATGTACTGACAGACCCAGTAGGAAGAATTACTTACTGGATTGCATTGCAGAGACATTTATATATAGGTTTCTCACTGCAAACACCAATTTCACAAACACCACGTATTAATTTACATTTCTACGCGTTTATATTGTTTAATGAAACTTAAAAATCCACGAAATCTCCATGTAATATTACGGTTTAAATAGATATTGAGACGTAGTGTCTTTAGGCGCCTTAAAAGAAGCTGTTTCTGTTCAGAAATTGTTCTTCTGAAAATAGTATTGTCGTGACAGGGATAAAAATGATATTGACGTGGTGTTACAGAAGAACAAACAAGACAGGGATACACTTAGATGAAAGAATTACTTAAGAAAAGTAAATGTAGGTAGTAAATAGAGCAATATGAGCAGAGATGTGTCAGTCTGCATAACGTTGATGTTGCCTTGTCCTTCGGATGTCTAAATAATTCATGCCAGCTGCAATGATCTGTCAGCTTAATGCATTACTTACATTATTGCATGGTTGGGTTATAGCTTACCATTATTATAATACATCCAAATAATTTCTGAAATCTCAAAGAAGTATAGGTACATACATAAATTGCAATGGAAATTTTATATGTAAAAGCGTTTCGTGTACATACTAGTAGCGCATTTGTGTATTGGGAATTTTATATATTTATTGTAAGATTGTGTAAAAACCGGTACCGGATATAGTAAAGTGTATCGGAAATAATAACACATACTTGTACATACTATTCGACTTTATTTTTCATTCTCGGGTTACAACACGGCTGAATGACACGTTACAATAGATTGGCTTTCACCAGTGATTTATCTTTACATGTAAAAAAGTCTACGTGTTAGTTAAAGTGCATAAATCAATATTTTATGGATTTTTGTTGTGTTCTGTTGTTTTGCGTAGGGTGCTTAGTTCTAAGTATGTACGAGTATGTTAGTATGAATTATCTTCCTGTCCTTTTCTTCGTGTCTCAGCCAGATGATCACAGACTGCAAATACGTAATTACGTAATATTTATATCTTACAGTTGTCCCTAATTACAATACGATTAACGATTCTTTTTTAGTTGGCAAATCTGATTGAAACATGAAGATTGGCACCAACTTATTTTATTATATAATATTATAATGTTAACCTAATTGTAGTGCTTACTTTTACTCTATACACTTTTCACATTAAACTTATATTAGACAATAGTTTCTCAGTGAGATTCAAAATTAATTGATCATGACACTAGCACCATTCTGCAGTTTCACAGATCATTTTTTATTATACATAATTATATTTTCTACAGATTAAGATTGTGAACGAATATTTTAAAGATTAAAAATCATACTATATATAATTAAAGATGGTAAACAAAACATATGAAAATTTTGGAGTGGTGAAATCCCATTATGGTGAAAGCATAATGACCCACTAGCTATGAACCTCGCTGTTTTACACCTATTTACTTACAATTATAGCTACTCTAAGTATACACAGTTACATTTTGTAATTATTTTTATAAGGACGCAGGTGTATGTTGTATTCGGATTTAAAAGTTCATTCTTACCTGTAAGAGTACAATATCCTAAATCGCGTGCTGTCCAGTCCAGTCAATGGATTGTTTTATAGCATCTTATATCAAAATATTTTCTTCAAAAATTTCAAGCCAAAATTGGAGCTCATTGTTATACCAGCATTCTGTATACCAATGCCTTGTTGTCAATCGAATACTGTTTATAAACCAGTAGCCTACCTAACTGGAAAATAAAATTTTACTACATAGCTATAGTATATTGGTAATTAGTAAATTAGTGAAGTATGACGATGACGTAAATGAAATATACAGTTCAGATATCTAATCCAAAACCTAACAATACCCCAACTGACATAAACTTTCACCACTTTCTCTTTTGACTTAGAGAAAGTATACTTTTTCTGTGTGTAGACTTACAGTTAGAGTTAGACAATTAGTTACGGATACGAATATCTCTATTGTTATGTTAAAACCTTAGATCTTAACAGATATATATTACTACATATAAGTATATCGCGTTTTTCTGTAGTAATAATAATCATACATCTTCTCGTAAACGAAGAACGAGTAGATGTGTAGAAGAGAAAGGGAAATAAATTAAATAACATTGGATTTGTTTGATATCTAAGGATGGGTAGACATATATATAATATAATATAATGTTAGCTACATATAACGAGCTATTATTACCTGCTATTACATATATAGGTAATGTATTATTCAAAGATCCGCATGAGGTTGTTATTAGTTTGGAATGAAATGAAAGTTTGTGGAAGCAAAAAGGGAAAAAGAAAGTAAAGTAAGTAATCCTAGAGCTATAATGCTTTCTCCACAGAGTATTTGAAGGTAGAACTAATAAGACGCAACGAGATAGCCGCTCTGGCATGTCATGGTCTGAACAAATTTCAACAAGGCATGATTGATTGAACATCCTGAAGGGGTTAAAGGAAATACATTTCTTTAAATAAGTAAAAGTCTGAGGAATCCAAAAGATAGTACTAATGCTATGTAATACATACTACCACCACACAAGTAAGTATGTAAAAGTTTCGCTGGAGGAATGAAGGTAATAATATAACACGGTGTAAATAAACCAAGATGTATGTATAGATAGTTCTAGCTCCTGAATTTTTATGAGTTTTTCTTCCCTAGTGCATAAAAAGTCGCGAGCAAATATTAAAAAGAAGGATAATCTTCTGGTAAAAGTGGACTCTGTAGAATAGCCGAAGCCGCGTCCAAAGAGCGGACCAAAGAGGCAATTTTTTGTGAAGCCGTCGTACGCCAATCATGACAGATGCTGAAACTATTCCCCCTCTCCTTCTCAGTCCCGGCATTCAATGCATCTTCACCATTTCCTAACAGTTGGCCTTGGATCTGGCTTCTAGTCGAAATTGTACTTAAAAAGCTGCTGCTAGGGTTGCTCGGACTCCGCGTCGAGCTCTCCGCCGTCGCGTCTTCCTTCTTCTTGGTGATATCTTCATCTTCTTTCCCCTCACCCAAAGCAATCGCCGTCGTACTCGTAGTGTTAACTTTGACTTTCACTCGATTCTTCATGTCACCGTTACGCTTCTTCACAGTTCTCATCATCTGACGAGGATGTTGCTCCACGCCAATTTCTCTTCCGCAATCTAGAGCAGCACGAACTTTAGGGAAAAAGTATTCTTTAGATGAAATGCTCGACGATGAAGTTGACGTTGAGGCGTTCCCACTCGTTAGTTGCAACTCCCTTCCTTTATATAACGGTCTAGACGTCAATTCGCTGCTCGATGTGAAGCCGATGATTTGATGCTTATAACCATCCGAGTTTCGGGCTAAAAAGGCTCGCTCTAGTTCCAGCAGCTTGTCATTCACAATTCGGTGGTATAAATTTTTCCTGCAATTAAGGTAAAACACAAAACCAAAATTGATTACTCATGGAAGCTGATGTTTACTGTACTATTTATAGGTATCACAGCATCCTACAATTTGCAATTTTGATCATTTACATACAATCCCTAATCAATTATTCTCGTACAAAAAATTGGCAAGCACTAGTAAATATGATTTTATGTGACACCATGTGCAACCAATATAAGCAGATGTTATTAATCGCTATTGCTAAAGTAAATCAGGTTGTCGCAGTCAAAGAACTTGTAATAATTATTAATAATTCTATGGTTGCCGCCGTACATATAAGATACATAATTTCAGTGTACTGTACAGTATGTATTAAACAAAAATTGGAAACTAAATATCGTACACACAGCTTCATCCACTAAATGGCCTTATTTACCGGTACCAGTGTCAGCTGATTATCATTTACGTGTTCAATAAAAAATTACAATTATATTTAATACGATAATACATTCATATGGTTGATTAATTGGGTTCTCAATTCTCAACTGCTTCTATAAAAAGCACATTCTAGAGTACTTGAGAATAAAAATTGTATAAAAGTGCAGAAAAGGGCCAGCCTGCAAAAAATCTTTAGGGTTGCACTTGAGGGAAGGTTTATTGTATATAGGATGCACATTCACATGAGTTTATATCTCTAAACGTAAACGTAACAATTACAATAACTTGCCTTCCTCTGTGTGGAGCAGGTGCATTTGACTTGTCATTCTCATTACCGACCGCAGAACGGTTATGCAGCTCTGATTTAAAGTTGTCTCCAATCACTTCCAATCTCATAACGGCAGCTTGCAAGTACGCTGCTCATGAAAAAACATTCTTATATTTACGAGTGTGACCGTTCACAAAGGTTTACGAGTTCACTTGTCGTCTGCTCTAGATAGCAGTTGACTCGACTTGACTTTAGTCTGAGTAAGTGAGTGAGTGAGAGTGAGAGGAGAGAAAGAGTGCAAGCAATGCAATGCAATGCATCCTGGCTTGGCTTGACTCTTATCTGGTACTCGTCCTCAGCCTCCTCCTGTTTTTGGTCCTCGACTGGTCTGGCATGTTACTACATAATATATGTGTAAGTTGTGCATGTAATGTAATATGTACCTACTAAATATATACGAAAATTGCATTATTGTAGTAACTCTACATATTACACGGACCATACATACTCCATTACATTCCATAAGTACTATCACTTTTACTACTTACTCACAATCACAACCATTATCCTACAAACTTCTTTCCATCTGATTCTGAAGTGAAGTATTCTGTACCGTGTATGTTATAGTATAGGACTTGTGTAAATTTAACTTGTAGGTAAATATATGTCATAGGTACAAAGTGTCACTCGGCCTAGACGCAAATTCCAGTCAACTGATGCCAATAACATCAAGCGAATAAACATAAACATTGAAATTAGCAGTATCGATTACTGTTACGTTATAATTTGAATTATTATGTACTATATTTGACTTTTGAGCCTTAAAATATTTTAGATACCCAACCTTAATTGATTAACTGATCTTAAAAACTCATTAAAAGAAGCAAAAAACTTTCTTGTAGTGATTAATTGTTGTTTTCTACTAAAAGATACGCTAAAAGTACATCGCTTTCTTTATTACTTAAAAAGAGGTATAAGTGTTTCCCCTACCCTGATGGTATTGTATGCCTACTACATATAGGTACATAGTTATATGCAGATAATGTAGACTATCGTACCATGTGCTTGTAGAGTGTATGTGTATATAGTGTGTCGTGTGGTTGGTGTTAGGTTCGTAACGTGTGAATCACCAGCAGGACAGTTATAGGGACAGGAGAGAAAGAAGTATTCCCTCTTTCTTTCTCCCTAAGAGAGTTGTGGCGCCTGTCATTTCTACCAGAAAAGTTAGTGAGCATAAATCAACGGATTTAGGCGATCCAGTTGAGACGGTGACTTGACTAGACTAAACTAAACTACGCTCACTCACTCACTTTCTCTGTGTATGTGAATCCAATGGCTCAGCAGTGAAAGTGAGAAAGAAGAAAGCAATAGAAGGAGAAGAGGATCAAAATTCGATTTACCAATCGATAAATTGGCTTTGTGCAAGTCTTCTTGGTACTCAGCCATAAAATGGTCAAATCCCTTCTGGATCTCTTTTAAGTAGTCACCCACGTTGATCGGCAATGCTGTCGAGTCTGCCAGTAATAGCACTATCTCGCTGATTATTCGTGCTGAAAACAAAGTAGAAAATACTTTTACTTTCTCTTCCCGTACTCACTTTCTTTTAAACTTTTAATCATGCATTTCCTTCTTTCCCTAAACAGTAACCCGTTTCCTTCCTAGGTACTTTATACTATTTATATTATACTATAATATTAACGATTGAGACAATAATATAAGACTGATAAAAAATGTCCAATACAGTAAATACAATTCAACGCATTTTATCTATTAGGGTTCCTATGTACTATTGTACATATAACGAAAGTTCCGAATCTGGGAATGCTGCTTACCCGCTACGGCTCTTTCAATGCTTTATTAACATTAGGGCATTAGGAATACCCTATTATTTGTACATTGGCAGATGCATACCTCAGAATTCCTAATAAGGTTTACGGGAGGCACTATTGTAGTTCGTATTAAAGCATGCCAGTGATAACTGCCCATTTATAAAAGTAATATTGCAACTTTAAATGTAAGAATGGATTGAATAGGTCATTAATCTTAATATATGCCGATAGCAAGCTCTTTAATAAATTAAACACATAATAATTTACATATATTGAAACTTACCTAAAGCTTCCGATCCTTTAAAGTTCGAATCCACATGCTTAACAAAATTTTCGAATGTGTCAAAGGCGGTCTGGAACAGAGGATAGTCATAGCCCTGCAAAAAATTGTTTATTAAAATTCATTCAAACTGAAGTAGTAAATCGTAATTTTTGCCGAACTTATAGCTACTTTTACATATACAAGTAGTAATCCTAATAATAGTACAGTTCGGCACGCCAAAGTCATTATAAGATCATGACACAGGTATTCATCTCTGAAATTCAGCCTTTTACCTACTTATTAAATGTAATTCTAACTACAAAAGGACCCGACCGTCTTTGAAATGAAATACAGGTGCACAACTACAAACATTATACTTATTCCCTTCATTACCTCACAATTGACAAGGAGCGAGTGAACGAGAGCGGCTTCCTTTTCAGTAAGTGGAGCACAAACAGACTCTAGTCTGGCCTAGCACTTAATTACAGAGTAATGAACGTTTTTTCAAGCTAATTAGCGTACACAGGCGAAATGGGAGCTTTCTATTAGCCATTTATGTACTTCAATTAATTAGCACGCCAAAGAACATACCTTCGCTACATAAAAGATTCCATGATAATAGCGTCAAAGCACTTTAGTCTAGTAATATCATTACTGTGTACAATGGAACTTTATAGCATCTTTAATATTATTAGCAACATTAAAAGTAACAGTTTATACATCTACCATTGAATAGACGCTGAATTTGATATACGCTTTATTGTACTTCACATACAAAAAGAGGCACGAAATTCTGTTTTACTAATCTTCGTGTTTTCTACTACAATACCATTCAAATATAGAGCATCGTCTGAATTACAGTTAAAAGCCCTCTTTACCTTAAAATAACAGTTAAATCTAAGATGTTTAGATTTTAAATTAGTACAACCCTTAATTAGATTATCATGCCTTTTGTGAGTTTTATTAATTTGCACGCCCTGGGAGAAAGTTCACCCTGCTCGGAATTTGCACCCCCCTGCGTTTTTTTACCTAACCTAACCTAACACAATCGAACAGGGGGGTGCAAATTCCAAGCAGGGTGAACTTTCTCCCAGGAGGGTGCAAATTAATAAGCGCCCATTTTTGTATTACTGTGACTGAAAGCAGAAGAAAGTTCAAATTAGCTTTTTGTATACTGTATGTATCACTCAGGCCATAGGTTCTACCTGATATTTTAATGGTAGTGTAGTATATTTATGTACCTACATAAAAGTGAGTGAAATTTGAGTACTTATACTATAGACTGCTTTGGCTTGATGCTCTTTAGCTTAGGTACTCACTCAATTTCACTAAAATGATGTAGTTACCTTACCTTCCGTTCCACTCCCTTTAGCGTTTAAGGTCGGCTGTGTTAGTAGCTAGTCTATCCAGGAAATCAAATTATAGCTCATTCAATGCTCCACCGAAAGTACAGTAAAGTCAGAGTCGGAGTCGGAAGACAAGGAAAGAAGAGTAGACAGAGTCGTAGAGTGTTTAAGTAGGTAAGCACTTATAGAAAACAGTTGGCTTTGCATTGCCGTTTGCCATACGTCGTAATTCCTAATATGTCTATGTATGTATTAGCTCTGAGGGAAGGTAGATATCTTTTATTTGCTAATGGGCTCATGTCACTCCTCTGTCCTTCTAACGTATGGAAGTAATTAGATGGGAATGAAACTGTGAGACCATGAACCGTAGTAAACCTAACCGTGCGTCCTTCTTCGTCTCTCAAATCAAGTCAAGTCAAAACTTCCAAGTTCTGCTGGAGAGACACACAAACACAAGCAAAGATATAATACTAGAAGAAACGTGGCATGGAAGAGCAAAGAAACGTCATGACATTATCCATACTGTTTTCCTTTCTTCGTAAACTTCCTTTTCTTTCTGAAGCCATTATTTAGTCACTATTCACTATGCTGTATGTGTAATATTAACTATACATATGTTAGAGGAAAAATAACTTCTCCAGCAATGTGTATCAGTAGCATATTAATGTTAAAATTTCATCTATTGCTAAAAAGGCAGTGTTTTAGCTTCATAAAAAAAGTTTTTAAAAAATCTCACTTTTATGCAGTCAGGTAAATATATAACAGGGTCATTAAAGTATAAGATATATCCTAAATTATATGATGGTACATGATATACGGTGAATTTGAACTTTTTTCGTTGAAACTGTCAAGGCAGTGTGCACAAGTGCACACTGTTTGTAAGTAGACCAAAACCCTGTAACACCTGTGTACAGTCTATCCCACTATTTATTATAAGGAAATCATAAAATTACAACTACCTACCTACTATTTACGACTATTATAAGAAACCTCTTCAACAAATATACATATAGTACACACATTATTACATACTGGATATACAGCTGAGACTTTTTTCATTTCTTTCTTCGAGAATTAATTTTCAGGTAGAGGTATCTTTCCTCAATTTAGTAGCTTTAGTAAACTACGTAATGCTAGGAGAAAGTTGATCTGATTACATAAAACTTATAGTACCTACATAAAATGAAGGAATAAAAAATCAATCCGATATAGTAGAATTCAAAGCTAAACCAATCCAACTAGTCTAATCCAATAAAACTAAAGATATCTGTGTTATTATATAGGAGATATACCTAACCGAGAATATAGGTAGGTATACCTTGTACTTCACTTAAGTACCATCTACCTACCTTAAAATCGCACTTCTTTAAATACGCTTTTCAGTTTCTTGCACTACATAGCGTTTATATACATAAGTTGTATGTATATACGACAATATCTGTAAATGTAGTTCGGGAAGATGAAAGAGGATTTTAGTAGTAGAAGGGGGTAATGCCTTTGAGAACGTACCTTAGGGCTATTGGAGACGCAGAGTCGAATGAAAGGGATTCCCAGGTTACCGAGAAAGGCGAAAGAAGGCTCATCAGCAGAGACATGTGAGAAGAACTCAATATTGGTCGCATTGTCTGAAACGGAGACGTCTCCATGCTTAAGTCTTGCAATTGCTCTTCGTGCTACTTCCCGCAAGAGAGGTGAGGAGTAGACTTGGAGAGTGTGATTACCCCGGAGAACTCCGTGACTCAGGTCAATGTAGGCTATGGCCCGAGTTCCAATTTCAAAATGGTGTTCCTGTTCAAAACAACAAACATTCTCTATTTTACTTACATTACATACTTATACTGCTACTACAGATATTCTTACACTTGTAAATAAGTTATAAATTCATCCGAAGAGACATGCTTTCGCAGATTATCCGACTTACTGAGTTCACTCGAGTCACTCAACCGCGAATGTACCTTCGCTAAAATATTCATTATTCCGGCACCTGCTTACATACCGAATACTGACTACCGAGTGTAAAATGTAATATTTTGTTGTTTAGTCTTAGTACGAACAAGATACGGAAATAAATTCTACATAAGTTACGTACATACATGAACGCATCGAACGCATATTTACATAGCTCGACGATTTATTGTATCACTGATTGTGAAAAGCCTTAACTTATTCCTTCAGTAGCTGAAGCCAAACCTTTGCTTATACTACCTTATATAAGACGAAGAGATTACCTAAATTTAAGTATTGTTATTGTTAATCTCAAAGTGTGTTCCTGGATTTGCTGGTGTAGAAGTATGCAATTAATGCTTTATATTAAAAAGTGTTCAAAATTATTATTTGTAAAATACTTTTTGAGAAAGAGCTATTTATAAGCTATGTGAAATCACAACCCCAGAGATGAACTTAATATTATTTAATACAGAGTGATAATAGTGATAATAATAATACTGATAAACATGTTGATTCAAATATGCGCAAGTAATGCCAAACCATGTATTGCAACAAAACGCTCATTTCGTAACTATGAAGTCCTGTACCTAAAGATTCCAGCGTCTTTCACACATCAAATTAAATATCTATAGCTTATTTCATAACTATCACTACTTAATATGATTAATAAACTGCTACGTATAATTATACATAAATATTATGCAAGCATAGTCACTAAAATGTTAGTATTAAGGTAGGCATGCTATATTATTATAGTTATAATTATCAGTTATGTATACAATATGTAGTATGACTAATTACTTGGAGCTATGCTAATGTATGTAGTATAATAATTAAGTACACCTCATTACGCTTCTCTATAGAGGCAAAGTAATTAGTTATTGTTGGTATTATCAATATGTTAATCCTTCCAAACTAGATACTTATCTTATATAGCTATCTATAAAAACCTTACGGACACAATAAGTTTCTCAATTTTTCATCATTTTGTTTCACCAAAGTTGCACTACCAATAAAATAGCGCCCAAAGATCAGTGTATTTATGTACGTTTGCCACACCAGCAGAACGGAACGGACTATACATACTAAGATACCAGTTCTCTTGTAATCGTCGGCATTATGACCGGAAAAGGAGAAAGAACATGGCAATTGGACTGAGAATGCGGAGAAGCCGAAATTATTGGTTGGGTTGGGTTTGGGTATGTAGTGTGGCTATGGCTATACATGCATGTGTATGGCTTGCTTATAGATAGGAGGGCAATCTATGTATGTAATAATATTGCAGGAGAGTCTGTAGACTGGCCTGGCCTGGCCGTGGTGAACACACTAAAGGAACTGATGTCTGCTCTGACTTGTCTTGACTAACAACCAGAAGAGTCTCTGAGTTTTATCTTTTGACTCGACCATGGTTACAGTTACAGCTTCCGTCTCCATTTCCTCCCGAGAGAAATGGGCGACCAGAAAAAAAGACAGAGGGAAAATGGATCGAGTTCTTTTCCTCATTCAAGCCATGCTTTTATATAAGTACCTTATGTAAGTACAATTGCATGTGCTCTGTCTGCCTTGGCTATCTTATACTTACTTAAAATATCTTATACTGTTATGTTGTAGAGAACAGGACAGGACAGAACAGCTTACCCAATGAGATCTGATGCAGAAAGGGAAGGAGCAGAGAGAGAGAGAGAAAACAGAACATAACAAGTGCAAGAAAAAGGAGAAAGTCTTATACTCTAGACAAGACGGACCAGTCATCTATGTACTATCCTTAACTTCTACCGTTTACTGTTACTACTGTATATGTAGGTATTTACTATCTACAAAACTATCTATTACAAGTATCTGTATGTAGGTAGGTAGTAGATGTGTGTCTTACAACCTACTACATACAATATATACGATTACACTGTGAAAAGTGAAAACTATTCATGTTCTGACGGAACATATATATAAAATACATTTAGTATATCGGGATAATGCTACTTATGTAAGTATATGTGTATCTAAAACTGATTTGATATTGTCATACGAAGTTGTATCACTGTGTGTTCTGGTATTTCTGGCATTTTACTGAATTTTCGTTTATAAACAGGTATACGACGATACGGAGTCAAGAAATGGAAAGAATGTGAAAGAATTTCAGTAAAGTATCGTCTAGCAGTGTAATTTAATCCACGTCAGGTCGTAGTCATACACAATACACTATACCGAGATGCTTATAATAGTTCCTTCTACTTTATCGAAGTTTATCCTCTGCCTACCTATATATGTAATTCAATGCAATGCACATATATAAACTCACTCACATTTGATGCCAGAAACAAGTGAAAGCCAAAGTCGTCTAGTCAAGATGTAAACTTGAGTTCAGGGAAAAGAATATGAATACAAGCAATATCAACCACTTTCCATCGTCAAACATTCGTCGACACGTACTCAGATGCTGTAATAATATATCCTGCAATGTTAGTAAGTATATATTGAAACATTGTTGAATATCTGACTATGTATATATATACAAATATATGGAGCAGTAGCAAGGAAAAGTAAATATACAGAATATAAAGATATTTAAGAAAGGCGAAAGATATTTCACTTTCTCCTGTAGAGGTAGATAGGAATGAACGCTCGTTTTCGTTCCACAAAATCATTGTATCGTGCCTGTTTGTATTTCTAGAAGTTGACTTGACTGTGACTCTGACTTTCACCAACTATTTTTTCTTCGACTGATGTAAAGGTATGTACTATGTTCCTACGTATATAAGAATTCTGTATTTGAGTTGACTATTGGAATGCGATTCGAATTTGAATAGTATGTACTATTTACATGTAGTAGAAAAACGAAGTGAAGGAAAAGGCTTAGAGAGAAAGTTAAGGTATGTATGTACAATGTACAATGCGTAGGAAGGCGAGAGTGAGACGAGACGGAAAGATACATTTTTGCAACAGCTCGCGTGTTAGTGTTATTCGCATTCCACTCACCTGCAACCAGTGCGACAAACCGGAGGAAGAATACAGATTTGCATCCCACGACACGAATAATATGGATCTTCGAGGACGCCAGCCCTTCTGCAGAGCGGATGTGAAAACCCGCGCCATTTCCGTCGTTATGGCCAGCCCAATTCCCGGATCTCCAGCACCGTATGTCCACGAGTCGTGTGAGCACCCAACAATTACATACCTGAATATCAAATACATGATAAAGTAAGTTGTTTTAGCACCCATTATACGCACATAACTTTTTACTTTTACATTTACAGCATAACTACCTAGGCACCGATGTAAGAATACTAAAAACACTTTAACATGCAATTCAAAGTCCATTGAATTACACACAATAATAGTAAGAGTAACACTGTTGTGTTGTTTGCGTTTAATATCCTTTTCAAAGACAGGCAAATCGAATCTGGGCAAACTTTGAGTGCCCTATTATGGAAAGTTAGAGTTACCTATCTGATTCACTAACTCCAGGAATTGCTGCAACTAGATTGAACACGTTGCTTGATTTAGGTTCGTTGAAAACCTTCAGACGAATTTGCTGTAACCCACCGAAGAAGTACGGCGTTTTCAAACCACCTTGCCATTCCTCTGGGGCTTTCTTCCCTTCTTGCTTTAACCTAAAATAAAAAACACATTTAGTATTATGGTTCGTATTATACATATGTATAAAATTAAAAAATAAGCTACATCTTGCAATTCAATTTAACCTTTATTTCAACCATAATCTACGTAGTCTTCCCATTTGCATTTACTACTATATAGTCATAATAGAAGATTTTTGTGCACTAATTTTTCTGGTACTATCGTACTAATAATAATAATCTACATACTTATCACAATACAAAGATTCCCATAAATCTGAAATTTATTAATTATTCAATATTTTGACCTGCTACAAAATAAATGCCCGCTTTTATACGTATACAAAAATGAGTATAAGTACTAGTAATAGTTAACATGTAGTTGACAGTACAGGGTAGATAGATTTTGGGTATTGACTCCTCCGCCTGGATAACCCCAGAGCAGCACCAGATAGAGATTTTAACTGTGTACTTATTACAAATCTGGTAAAAGTTACTCTTGTACAAAAAAAGACAGGATTTTGAACAAAAGGTATGAGGCGGCTGGTAAATAATGTGTGCTAATGACAAAAAATCAAGAAATTGGTGTTTGCAGTTATCCTGGAATCCATACCGAAAGCATTTATACACAAAAACTACCTTGTAGGCGATACGGAACAGCTAAATTACTAAACTCTTTATTTGTTAGTTCACCAACCGAATATCTGTAAATAGTAAATACTAAAAGTCGAATTCCAATATTAAAATGCACAAAGCACGTTATATTGGAATTGTTCACAGGTCAGAAATGATTTGCGGTAGAAACGTAGTACCTACTACATTACATGATACATATATACTAGCAGTAGTCTTGTGAGGGACCTACTTTAGGTACTACATACCGTACGTACTCTTTTACTTTATTGTTATCATACAGGACAGGACAGAATCACAAAAACATAAGCAATAGATAGAGTACAAGAACTACAAGTACATTACATTACTAGATTAGGTATTCATACACATTCATTTGACTATACAGTTTAGAAAAGCCACAACAGCACATTGTATTAGTTTGCAATATAAACAAGAAATGTAATGTGAGATTACCCAAGCAGATGCTCCGCATCCGTGAAGCCAATCGTGTGACATGGAATGCCCCAATTCCCCTTCTGCTTCTGTGAAAAAGAGCAAAGAGAAAGTTGACTACAAACAATACATTACATCAACATCAACATCAAAGATACTCTGAGAATATTCGGAGCACTAAATAGCTAGACGTAAAAAGCCAGCAAGTAGATTCATGACTTGAGGGATGACAACAGCAGAGACGAACACAACAAAGATAATATATTTCCTATGTGTTCATATACTTAATAATGTTTCATATACATCTGCATATCTGTGGTAATTCATAGTGTATATATGTACATATCCTAGGCACGGAGAACCATTTTAATAGCCATGCTATTTACCTTTATTTCTACCTACCTGGAACCTAATCAATTTATTTAACAAATTATACACTTTCGATAGAGAATTTGTTGCTGGCTTTGATTCGATATTTTATACTCGTAGAACACATAGACCTGAAAATAATTCACTAATTTTCCTTAAATTTTTAAGAGTAAAATTTTTGCGAAAATTAACATAAAAATTATTTTCTATTGACATAATTTTGTGAATGCAGATCTACATGTCTAAGCACAGGGTTCCATTTTCTCGTGCCCCGTATGCCTAGTGTGCCTAAAGCATTATATTTCCATTGTACTATACAAGTATTAGTAAGTACCTCCCAAATTTTGTATATAATAATATTATGTGTATGCATATACGTCTGTAGGTATGCAGGCTGTGTACTATACGCTACATGGGATAAGTTATGCTACAGAATCATACATCTTTCATAAGTAGATCAGTAGAGAAGCGAGTACCTACTCTCTGCTGCATCAACAAAGCCATTAACATCAGAAACCAAACATGCTAATGCATAAATGTTATCCTCGTTCCTGTCATTCCCTACTATAGAGCTAAACCTACTCTAGTCAACATTCTTCGTCTACATTCTACATTCTACATGCTGCATGAATACTGTATGCAATTTAAGTAGGTACCACTCCACTAACGCAAACCTAAGTAACTTTCTCTGCCAAAAGATACATTAAATACAATGCCATAGAATCAAGTTAGGAAATACAATACTAAACATACAGGGCGGTGCAATACAGGAAACACCAGCAGCGAAATATTTCTCCTCTTGAATCTATTTGTACCAGAAGAGAATATATTTATTTGTATCACTAGATTCTAGACTTTCTCTGCTATACATGTACTTTGGATATTTCCCGGATTCCCTTTGATACTAATACCTACTACATACTCTATCTACATATTAGAATACAATGCATACATTTGTACTAGTATTCACATTCTGTAGACTTACTGACTTGAATGTAGCAACTTATACTGCTGCTAGCTACATACCAGTAGTTTGCACCATCACTTCCATCCCATCAGTGCACAAACCAAACCACACCGTTTTAACAGTGCGGAACTACACGTTACATAAGGGAAGGAAAAGTAAATAGAGTTAGCCAACAGAAATGTAAATACCTTCTCCAAGTAGCTACATACATACATATATTTACAAGTTAGATAGCTAGCTAAGCATTACTTTTCTCTTTTCCGTGGTGTAGTTTCAGTTGAAGCTGTATGTACATTGTACATAGTGTCTCATGCATACATGGCTCGACAATTTCTATACTGTAGACTGTAGTGTATCTGTAGCTTGTAGCACATATTCCTCGAAACTCTACTGTCACCATAATTTCCCTGCGGTTTGTATCCATGATACCAGAACTTTGCCCATATACTATAGTAAGAAGCTTAAGCAAAATATAAATCGTTTCGTAATGTAATGTTACATGGATAAGTACTAGAGGTATAATACAATGCAACTTCATACACTACTGATATTAATTCTCTATACAGTTATGGAACCGTGTGTGAATTTGCTTGTGAGTAAATTCACCTTTTATAGTTAACTTAAAGTAAAGTAACTCTACTACTGAAGAAGGCAATGCAGTACAAAATTTATTTTCCTTTCATTGTAGTGCACTTGCACTGCATTGGATATAATATATGTGGGGACTGATATCTATATCACGATAAGTGGCTACAGATATATCATCTTTAAGAATAGTCTAGAAAATTTCTCACAATTACATGAAAATTATAATTATTAATGTTAAATGCAAATTATCAAAGATTTTTCCGAAAGCCACTCAAGTAGAATTAGAAATAATATTCAATACGATTAGACAAAACAATAATACAGATCACAATGAATCCTTTTCTATTTAATTTTTTTAGATTTCACCAATGCCACCATACATTTATAATGTACTGTAATTTGGGGATATCCTTCATACCTGATGCAACTTAAAGCCTCGGACATATACACTGACAGAAACACTAACGATAAGTAACTACCGTAACGTAAGCTAAACATTGATAGAAGTCCCTCCTTGTAATAATAATCTAGGCTACAGCAATTATCTATCTGTCTCCAGTCTCCAGGCCTGTAGTTAACTATATTGCAAATGATCTACCAGAGTCTATTATGGGCCGGCATGCCTTTGAATTAGACTACTTAGTTCTTGACTAGACAGACTAGAGTAAGTATTTAAGTATGGTGTGCTCTTCTTATTCTTGGAAAAAATTAATTGGTTGTCCTCCCTTGCTAATTGGATTGTGCCTAGAATCAACTTGTGAATTTTCAACTTGAGCTCAGCTCTTCACTCAAGAATAATGGAGAAAGTTTTTATTAGTATGGATTATACATATTAGCTAGAGTGTATTTCTACTTCTACTATTCCTTCCTTGACTTTGACTACTCCCCGTCCCTCCCTCCATACTCCCTGTATGTCTAACTATACTGATATCACTATCAGTCAACTCACAATTCTGCAGGAACTAACTCCTAACTGATATGGGGAATGTATTTTAGTAGTTCCCTTAATGAAATTGAATTGAGTTGATGGCAAATTTCCAAACAATTTGGCCAATGCAATGGATTATTTTCCTAATACAGATACATCCTTGTTCTCATACTAAGAGGGGATATCTGCCGCATAGTCTCTTGATGACTAGCATATTGAATTCATACTAGAAATACTAGAAAACCACTTATACATGCCATGCCCCAAAAGAAATAGTACATTAGAAAGAGGAATGGATTAATTGTTATGCTACTGGAGTGAGCATTAGGCTAGTTAGTTTCTAAACTTGGATCCTTATCCTTAGACTGCTGCAGTCTACTCAAAAAGAGTATTTAACTAAAGCAAATACTAATGCAAGAGGTTTTAGGATAACGATAATAGTAGTAACTGTGATGTTAGTAAAGTGAATGAGACTGTTAATGTACAATATATTGGATACCTAAGTAAGTAATACAAATTACACAATGTATAAGATGTCGGCTGTATTTATACTACAATATACTCTATACCATCGCATCAGTATCGAATTATATACGTTAAGTATACATTATTACAGTAGCAGTCTATAAGCATTACTATGTACAAAGGAAAACGTGTTAGAGAAATATTTTCATTACTATGTTGTTCGCTACTAATATAGAGCAAAATTCAATTAGGGACAGAAATTCATCCATTATGTTGTTTATTATGAAAGTAATAAGTAAAGTATATGAGATTATATAGAGCTGCCTGTTGTGACTCACATCCCATCATTTCGCGATTACAAGTAAGCTCCATTACACAATTAATGAATAGGAGGACGGATAGGTAATCTAATGCGATATTATGAGCATGAACATGAAAACACCCGGGTTATTGTCAGTTATCATTAGTCACGGTGAAATATAGTCAGATAGAGTCAACCTAAGGTAAACTCAATTCCGTTACCATTTTAACTATATTCCTGTTACCGTTTCTAATCTACTGCCCTACACACCTTATCCTTATTCCTCCATATAAGTAATACAGGGGTACAGTAAATTTGGAAAACATATAAGGAAAACAAGTTATTTTCTTTCTATTTTCACTTTACAAAATTAAAAATGTAGAAATATATTAAATTGTAGTAATTATAATTATACATACACCTTAAAATTTTCGTGATCATTTACCGTTTGTATCACTACTAATTTTGGCATGTAATTAATTCGAGATTCTAGGCAAAAAAGGCATGAATTTAAGCAACACATTAGCTGTACCTTTAATGAGTAGTTCCCTAAGGCTTGCGCATTTTAAAGTATTTTATGGCACTTATGAAACATGTTTGGCCATTAAAAAGAGTCATTCACAGCCTTGGGTTCTATTTCAAAGTACTGGGGTGGGTACTGGGTACAGGATAAAAATTATAAAGTCCGAACTTATTCTTACATTTCGACAAAGTATAAAGAATATCGTTGAAGAAAGCACTATAACAATGTTAGAAAATGTCCTTGAATTCATTTTGTTACAGAATTTTTAACGCAATAATACATTATGTGTTCTATATTTAACTGATACCCTGTATGTTAAATTATAGCATAGCCTGATACTATTTGCCCTGCCCTGCCCTTTGTGACATTATAGAAACTTATTATTATTAGAGTGTTGCCAAAATAGCGTAAAGTCTATTTGATATCAATAGCACTAATGCTGGCAAGGTTTCCTTATACTTCTCTGGATAATATATGTAGCATCTCACATAACATAAGTAATGGAAAGCTCCAACTCAACTTATAATTAGTAACTAACAGTGAGCTTAGCCTTAGCTTTAGTACTTAATAGCTACAACTTACTTGATACTCATGAACCTGTCCTACTGTAAGAAGTGTACTTCTGCGAATAGCTACTCCAGGCATCAAGGGGCCAATATCTTCTGGATCCGGGTAGAAAATAATCCCTCCTATTCCAAATGCCATAGCTGTAGAAACCTATAATGTATTAACAAAAGTAGAATGAAATTCCAGCCTGCATGTACATACATATATCTGGAAAGTTTTATACATTTTATTGCATGCGACATTTTCCTTTATAGCTTGAAAATCAAATTGTTTAGAAAGCAAAAATATTTTATGCGTTTATTGGATTGTGTTGAAGGAATTGTTTATTTAATATACTTTAGGAACAAAAGGTACATATAAATTGACATCTGTAGAGCCGAGCCAAAAGAAGTATGAGCTGAGCTGAGTGAAATATGAAATATGAAAAGATTGACAGGGAAAATATTAAATTTTTATGTTAAAACCTTTGCGATTTAATAGGGAAAGAGAAAGCAGGTGTGAATCGTAAGAAGAAAGGATTTATTAGAATGCATCTGGAATGACGTTACGTGACATCCTCTTAAAATAGCATTTGCTCACCACTTTTGATGGATGAAGACTTCCGAATCGTATCAATGCTATTGATCCATTGAGAGGAACTCCTGAGGATCTTAGCAACTGCAAATCTTCGTAACGACCGTAATGCCCATAAACAAGCGTCCCTGTGGAGTCATCCAGACGAGATTTTACAACCTTTCATCATTTTAATGGCTTCAAGAGACATTCTCCACCCCTCTAATCCTGCCCTCAGACCAAATACATATTTTCCGCAACTTACCTTTTAAGGAGACAAGATTCTTACTATTTATACCAGGAAGAGATATCCAGCTAGCATACTTAAGCTATTTCACTAAAATAACTATAATATTCATTGTCCTATCCCTATCCTTCCACATAATATTACTTTTCCCCTACAACTTCATTCCCTTTCTCTTTCTATTTATTACATACTTCCAAATTCACCATGTCTCCGCCTAGTCTACTTTCTCCTGCCGGCTGCTACTAAAATTTCCTAATATTTCTGGCATAATCATATATACAAACTTTTTGTGATATCATATGTACATATTATAAGTACAATACTCTTCTGTGGACACATATACTAAGTTAAGATACTTTCCTTCTGCTTCTTCTGTGTTTGACTTTAGCACACTCCTTCTACTTAAAGATAGCTGCTGTGCCGTAGCCGTAAGTAAATACAGTATACTTATTATATCTACGCAACTGAAATCGGATCCCCGTTCCATACAGAGCAAAAGAGTAGAATTGTAACATCTTCTCGAACCATTCTCGCAGACTTAGCTTCATACAACTACAGCCAAGCCAAGCCAGACCAGAGTCATTCATACTTTCTTTTACAACAAACGAAACCATTAAAACCTATTTATTTCCGCTTTAATGCCATTCCCAGGACAGAACCAATCTTCACAACGAGACAAGTACGCAACTGACAAGACCCTTTCAATCTTATCATTTCATTCTGTAGCACTTGTTCCAATTCCTTTCTCTTGATATTTACAACTAGTTAGCGGGAGAAAACACTTTTAGTATATTAAGCCTTTCTCCTTCCAAAATCGATTGACAACCTAGCTACAGTAGCTGGGACAATGCGAGCGTCTCCTCCATATCTTTACTATTTCTCCAGAAGACATTATATTTTTATCTGCTAATTTCCAGATGAGTTTTCTCATTACGTTGGAAAACAATAATATTTGTGTTGAATCTGTTTATTCTGACTGAGCTCAATTATACGGCTACAGGTGACAGAGAACATACAGAAATATACTTAATATACACTGTATTGTAAAGGTAGAATATAAGTATATATTGTAATAAGTTTCTATCACCCAAAAAATTATTACAATCATATTGTTTTACTAATTACTGTGTCTTAAGACAACTTTCTTTTGTGAAGGCAGTGTACTAATAAAGTATTTTCCCCCCAATATGTAATTTTAATTCATATTTATAAACGTCCCAAAGCAATATCAACGTATTTCCATAAAATTTTGATTGAAATAAGCCTTAATTGGCAAAATTAATATTTCACTGATGAAATTGTTTAATTCCCCTTGCGGACGAAGAGTAAAATTTAAGGGAAAATATTAATATTTGAATTTATAGTGTTATTAGGTAGAAAATTGGTTTTTATGGCAATGTTATTACAATACTATTTTGCAATTTGTGATTTGATATATTTTTTATTCTGTTTGTCTATAGTGAACTCTACTTCCAAATAAACATGAAAACCTTCAGGAGTAAAATAAGCTTAATATGATAAGAAATATAGTATAAAAACACAAATATTCTTGGAGCACTCACTATTCTCGCTCAATAAAGTGTGCCAAAGCGTATAAAAGTATCTCCCGTTTACTTAAGACAATATCTCTGCATTCCCGTAGGCAATAACATTTTTACGATCTCTCATTTCTGCAAATTACACTGTAGTTACTCACCATTAATATTCCCAGGTGGTGAGAAAGCAATCATTGGGCGAGCGTTTGGCAGGTTGACACTGTCTCCTATTTGGGATGTGGTGAAAATAACTGTTCCATTTCCATCAAACGCTTCGACAAAGTTGAAATTGTCCGTTCTGAAAAAAAAAATAGCAACATGGTAAATATTTGGAGTTTGACAGATACTAGGTCATAGTCTTAAGGTCATAAATTATGGTTTGGTCATGTAACTCATTAATTACGTATCCCTCTATGTAATGTTTTGGATCATGACAATCTTGATAAATCAAGAAAGCAGACCTATATACGTACATATGTATGTATATTCCTAGTATATACAGTAATACTAGGATAGAGACGATTTCCTTCCAAATGGCAAACTCAAAGGTGCACGTTATTATTATTGGTGTATAGGAGGTGAAAGCAAATGTTTATAAATTTAGGATGGTCAAACAGGAAAGTGGAAAACGGATGTATAAAGTGGAACCACGAATGAGCAGTTCTGCTTTGTTTAGTCTAACATCCGAAAGTTAATGGAACGGAATGGCCAATGAGCCAAATCGAAAACTATAGATACAAACTCCATTCACAAGGTCTTCTTCAAACACATGCTACATGTACATAGGTTGCCGTTTAGGCCAACAACCAGACAAACCCCCCTTCCCGTTGTCTATTGTATGAACTGAGAACTTACAAGAAAGAATTACCATTACATGCTATAACTTAACTGGCCAGTCGAAAGCTCTTTGAAGTCAACCACCCAGCACAACGATACAAATACAAACTAACGACGATATGAAACATGTACTACGTACCTACTAAATACCAACTACCTAGCTAGTAGCTACTACAACCTTCAACCGACCTACACCTACTTCATCTCTAGCCGTTTCTTCAATACAAATTCTACCAAGTAGGTATACTTGAGTTACAAAACTGAAACATCTTTCTTTTTCATCGCATTTCTTCCCATTCTCTTTTATTTTATATTTATTTCGGTGATTCTATCACACTCTTACTGCTGAACGTCGATATACATACATAATCTCGAATCTTCATCGCCTAAACTATCAAACAATCTAAAATACCTCTTAAATATATTGTATCTATAGTATATTTCAAAAAGTATGTCTGAATTAATATGTAAACTTTCTCTAGCTTTCCCCCTTCCAAGTAACTCCCCTTTGTGCTATTTTTGAAGGGCTTTGAAAGAAAATATCAAATTTTTAAATTACATAGTGCGTATGCAAGCAATTATACCGTTATATGAATAACTAATAGTTCCCCTTGTTATTAATTGCCATTTTTGTATGGAGAAATTAGGAGAAAATTTATGCAAGGCACATACATCCAATATTTGCAACGCGCTGTATACAGAAAAAAAGTTATACTTGGAAGGAGCGGAAGGACAGGGACACACTGCAGATAATTAGGACGAACAGTTACTTAAATTATTCAATTTTCATTGCAGTATGTTTATTTATTTTAGATTCGACTTATTAGATGTTTTTAACCGCAATCAGTAGCTTAGTTGATATTCTGTACACGAAATTTTATCAGTAACTTAAACAATATACGAACTTACATCAAAGCAAAAAGAACATGAAATCATCTCCACTGCAGATTAGATTCTCTCTTTTCTTCTTCATTAATCTTTCAGGCTCCTCTGAATCTGAGGAGTGTGCAAGATTACCCTCATTTCCTATACATTTCCGCACACCCATCTATACCTACATAGGTAACTATACCAAACGTTGGAATTTTGTAATTCCGTGTACCAACTCACAATAAGGTATTACTAACAGAATAGACATATACACATAGTCTGCTTTCATATATTTGTACTATTTGCACTAATACTACTAACACCTATTTACAGCATATAGAGCACAATCAGCATTCTACCTTTGTCATGGGACTCCTCACACTCCCCTTCTAATAAAACTAAGTGTTATTCATGTAAGATGAAAGCAATATAATAGTTGAGCTAAAAACATTCTTTAATACTACTTAAAAGTTCCTACTAGGTACTTCTATCACCTAATACCTATGTACCTATATACGTAGGTATGTATAAGCAGTAAAAAGTAGGTAAAGAGAAATTCTACAACTCTGCTGACTTTTGTATACATCCATAACTACTTTTACTTTGGACTTGTTTTCCTTGTTCTCACTTTGTTCACAAGAGCAAAGTAAAGTAAAGGAATCAATGTGGAATAATCAAACTCAAATTGAATGGTGCTATTTGAGATTCGAGAGCGATGAAACGAGGGTGCTGGAAAAGGGAAACTACGCAGAAGTGATGAGTAGGCAAAAGAGAAAGAATAATGGGAAAAGACATAAGTGAAGGTGAAATAGCTTTACGTGGAGTGAACAACTGTTATGTTCTAACGGGTTGTCTACTTCCTAAAGTGAATTGTACTCAAGCTATATCAGCAAAATAGTATACTACATAATATACTTATATGTACATAGTAAATTGGACTTTCTCTGTATGTTAACACTCTTTGTATAAAAAAGAGAGGTAGCAGTAGGTATGATAATAATAATTCCCCAGTACCTACTAAAGTAAACGTAAATAGGAGGTAAGTACGTATGAATGGAAGCCATTCTGAAACACGAACGTGATTAAAAATGAAAGAGCTACATTGGTAAAGAGTTTGATTTGACAGAAAGCAATGTAATAACAAGAATGCAACTGGAGTGTGCATACGCAGCATTGAAAACCGCTGTCGGCTTTAATCTGAACAAGAAATCAAAATGAAAGGAAATACATCACCCCACTGTGCTGTCTGCTTTCTATTGAGACCACGATCTTGCAATATTCGGTTTGGGGAGCATGAAGTTAAGTTTTTATCTACGTATACATAAGCAAATAAAATTAGAGCAGAATAACAGAAATGTTCACAAGTTTATTTAAGCATACCTTGTCGTGTAACTTTAAAGAGACCATGAAGCCAATATGAGTTATGTGGTACTGATACACGCATAATAAATGGTGTTGAATTTGTTATGCAAACAATTTACATCTTTTCATCCCTACTGATATCCTGATACTAATAAATAGTAAGTTCAGTGTGTTATTGATCCATAAGCATTTGATGCACTTTTACATAAAACAATTGGTGTTCATAAATTTTCACTTGCAATTTCCTCCGTGTGTAGTCAACAACATATCACATCACATATCGTTTTGTGTATACATACAAAGGGCAATTTTGAAATTTAGTAGCTGAAGCTAACCTAAATACCAACCTTTTATGACACTATAATTACGACAGAGTATCTGTTGTAATACTATTAATATTACAAATAAACAAAGTGAATTATATAACTATACGGCACAACATGTCATCATGAACTAATTTCAGCAGTTCACAACTTTGTTTATATTTTAATTATATTGTATTGATAATTTTCATTTCGTAGTGATCGTCGAAAATACTAATTTAAAGGCAGAATTATCTCGTGACGAAATATATCAAAGATCATTACCATGTTCTGACGAAGTTTGAGAACATTACTTCTTATTTCTACAATATCCTCATCAAAACTTTTTGTAATTATGGGGTACCTTCGCATAAAGCACAACAGGATACACACAGGATGATTGTCTAGACGGTTATCATAAGGATAAATCATACGCGAGCTATGATTCCAATTCAATCCGCAAGCGAATCCCTTGGAAAAGAAAGGAGTTACATAAGTTACCAATGTCATGTAACATGACATGGTGTCGTATTGAAGGGCATTAGTATTGCATAGCATGGCAGTGTCTACGTCATGATTTGACATTAACCTGACCAACCCAAAGCGAGCCGTACGTAATCCGAAGCTTGGATCTTAAGCCGTGGCCTAGTCTGCCCTGCCTGGGAGTCGCTTGCAGTATAAAGAAAGCAATTTCAGACATTTTTTCTCCTTCTTTATAAGGACAATAGGCAAGAGGATGAAAAGAGGTCCTTTGGTTCTTGTCCTTATGATATGATAGGTGTTGTGAGAAAAGTGAAGTGTTTTTCTAGTCCATGCACATGTCTATGCGTATTCTCTGTGTGGCTATAGGAGATGCCGTGCGTAGCCATAGAACAACTTCTTTTATTATCTGTAGTAGTACAGTAGTGTATGTACGCTTTATATATTGTATACAAGACATGTTTTTGTATGGAACTAAATATAATACAATATAAGTAAGTACCATTGTCCGCTATATTCTTGTTTCCTAAAAGTATTCTATAGCTCTAACTCCAGCTCTGTTTCCTTTTCTTGCAACTTACCGAGTTACAATCACAATTTCTTTCTGGGTAACAGCCAGAAGAGAACGATATTTTTCCATCTCGTCTACTTCCTCTGCTTTTGACTTGACTTTCACTTTAGTTTAGTTACTCTTACTTCTACTGTAATGCTCTGACTCTGATCTAGAATCGAAATGTCTAGCTAGGGATAGACGATAGACTTCTACTGCATGCCCCTAGCTTATCATATATAGTAATATCCACATAACAGTGTTGAGACCAGACCGGACTTTTGGGACTTCACATTTCAAGGAACATGCTTAAGCATACTTAAGTGAATTCTTCTGTATGCTGTACTTGGTAAATAGCTATGTACTTGTGTTCCGGTCTAGAGTGTATTGTGTTTCTAATACAATATTGTGTATATTGTGTTTGTGTGTGCACTCTATGCACTACTAAGAGCAAAAGCACGCTTTAATACTGTGTTGCTTTCTCATATTTTATTACAAGTACGTACGTTCTGCTCTCATTGCGTCCTCATGTAGGGAAAAGTACCTCCAGACAGAAGAGTTACATTATATGCAAGATCTGAGCAAGAAGCATACATGTCCAAGTCACACAACTTTCATGCACAGGTACGAAACTCATTTTTGAATCGTTATGGTATTTACAGTTCACTATAATATTTTAATCCTGCTACAATATTTTAATATTTTAATCTTGATAAATGTTCTAATGTATATCCAAACTTTTGTTTTAGGTTAGAAATACTAAGATATTCCAAATTACAGGGATACAGTTAGAAAATTCTCATTTACTGGACAAATGACTTCCCTATTTACACTTAAAGATATACAGGACTTTGAACAACCTATAGTAATAGTGTGTAAAAAACAAAAGTGTGTCAAAAGTTTGTAATGACTGGCGGTACCATGAAACCTTCGACATATATATCCACAATAAGTGTGTAGGTACGAAACAAAACCGTTTTCACACATTTAAGAAATGAAATTTCGTAGAGCTGGAAAAGTGTACCTGGAGTATGTACACTGGAGCTACTCTATGTACAATGCACAATGGGAGAAAGTGTTT